>JAKCPI010020679.1:0-25211 GCA_023213315.1 Euborellia annulipes
GGGGGGTTTTGACTAGACGCGCAGCCCCTCTTTGCAGAGGCGTACCGAGGCAGTTGGGGACCTGGGGCGGAACTAGAAGAGGGGGCCTTATATTGAATTTTTTTGTTGGGGGGGGGGGTGGTCATCTTTTAATATCCCTCTCCTCCATACACAAAAAACATTTTTAAAATACCGTATATCCCTGAACCCCAAGGGGTATTTTCATTAAATTTTCTTTTTTTTATCTAAATTTTCCCATTTTTACTTGAGCCCCAAGGGCCCCAGGGCCTCTCAAAGAGAAATTTTCATTAAATTTTGTTTTTACTTGAGCCCTGAGGGCCCCGGGGCCTCTCAAGAGAGAAATTTTCATTAAATTTTGTTTTTACTTGAGCCCTGAGGGCCCCGGGGCCTCTCAAAGAGAAATTTTCATTAAATTTTGTTTTTACTTGAGCCCTGAGGGCCCCGGGGCCTCTCAAAGAGAAATTTTCATTAAATTTTGTTTTTACTTGACACACACACACACACACAGACAGACAGAACATGTTACGAAAACCAATTTTTTGAATTCAGGGGACCTCAAAACGTGAAGAACCATAAAAATTTCGACATCGAATTTTTGACATGAATCCAATACTTTATATATATATATATATTATCATAATTGTAGAGCTAAGAGAAAGTAAAGATAAATTTCGGGTGGGGGAGATGTAGATTCCGAAACCCCTTCCCCCTCTTTCCTGGCTACGACGTGAAAAAACGAAATTCGATTTTAATACAAAAAAATTTATTGACAAATTCAAATTTCAATAAATGAATGTAGAGTCTTATATTAGTCTTTTGTTTTTTATGATTTAGGAGAAATAACAAAAGAATTAGTTTTTTTTTTATTTCTTATATATAATATATAGACTATATTTTATATTAATACTTTACGAAAAATAAGCAATTTTCATTTTTGTTAAAATTTTTTTAAAATAAAATAAACATATTTTTAAGAAATTATTTTTTTTATAATAAAAAGGATACAATTTTTTTTTCTTTTCTAATAATTTGTAATAATATATAGAAATTTGAATTTTTTTTTCTCTTCTGGGGGGGGTTAAAACCCTAAAAACCCCCCCCTGGTTGCGCCACTGGAGAGAGAGATTTTCTCCTTTTCTATTCTAATTCTCTTCATAAAAAATTATTTTTTATTCTTTTATTATTTGTATAAATTATTATATTACCATAATAGAATAAGTCTTTTTGGCCTTATTTGAATTATATTAAATAAAACAAATAGAATCCAATGGTCCAAGACTCGTCTGGTCACTTGGGCTAGACACAGCCTTTCGACCTTCAAAGCTTGTTTTTTTTATTACTTTCACTTATTTTTTAATGGCAATTCTCAGAAACGCATTGTTAAAATATTCACACAAACAGGCTTCTACTCTCTAACCTGAGAATATTGGCCCTCTTCACTCTCGCTAATAAGTGCTGCTTTGAAACTAGTAAATTCAAAAAATTACAATTAAATAAAAAATATGGTGTGACTGATGGCACAGCACACAACTTTCTCTTCCCTTCGGTAATCGAAAGTTGTGTTCTGTGCTTGTCGACAGATATAGGGGAGAGGGCGGGACATTGGGACACGAGGCACATTGGGACATTCGAATTTTAGCTCTACTAAATGTGCCCATTTTATTATAGAAAATGTTTTCTTAATAAAATGGGTACTTAATGCACCCTAACGGTCAAAGAGTACAACTCAAACTTTATATTTAGTAGAGCTAAAATTCGAATGTCCCAATGTGCCTCGTGTCCCAATGTCCCGCCCTCTCCCCTACTTAGTTTCCGCCGGTGATTTTTTTTTTTTTTTTTTTTTATACATTCACACTTTTTTCTCATTCGCACTCGCACTCACACACACATTCACACTGTCTTTTCGGCAGCTAAGGCCATATAAGACATTTACGATATCCGTTATTGATTTAATATACATATATGGGGTCCAGCCATTCTTATTTAAGCCATTTGGTATCCAATTGGCTTAAATAAAATCATCGGACTGCCTGGGGTCCGAACCCGCGACGTTTGGTATACGAGGTTAGCACGCTAACACTCTACACCAAGCCCCGAGGGCCCGCCGGTATGTTAGAATTGAAGATGAATAATTTATAAACATTGGAAAATATTTATATTTTGTTACCATGGCAACCATTTCTCCTATCCTTCCTATGAGGTTCAAGAGTAAAGTACCCTTCAAACAATTTTGAGAACAAAATGAGAATATACATTTTAAAGAGTATCTAAAAAATATTTGATTTTTGAATTTTAATCAAAATTGTTAGAGCGAATTTCTGAAAAAATACATCAGTAAAGTACTAGTACTCTTTGGCCGATTTTGTTCAAAAGCATATTTTCAGGCTCCATGAGGGTGCCTAATTTAAATATAAAATTTCAACCACCTAGCTCAATTCCTTCATGTTTTAAATTGAACCCAGACACAGACAGACAGACCATATCGCGAAAACCACTATATGGATTCAGGGGATCTCAAAGCGTGTATAACCATCAAAATGTTGACATCGAATTTTTGACATGAACCCAATACTTTCTTTTTCTCTCTATATATATTAACATATATAGAGGTAAGAGAAAGTAAAAAATATGCCCCCTCCCCAAAGAAAAAGATAAATGACGCCGCTGCTAAAAAATAACTAAAAATAAAAATTTCTTAATTTTATTCAGATCTTTTTCGGCATCGAAGGCCATTTAGACTTCTGTTTATTATTTTGGATTGATAGTCAATCCAATTGAAATAAATTGTCGCATGAGACGGAATGCGAACCCGCGACCCTTGCTTGATACAAACCACTACACCAAGGCCCGAGGGCAAAAATAGTTGATTTATGAATTTTAATCAAAATCTAGCTCAATTCCTTCATGCTTTAAATTGACCCAGTCACATGCCTTAGGCGAGCAATTGCAAAATTTCCAAACAGTGAACAAGAATAAATTTGATGCATTTGCTCGCCGAAGGCGAGCAAGGGGGTCCAGGGGGCGTTTGTTTGTGCATTAATATCCGGGCTCTAATAATCATAGATTTATGCTGAGGAACGTTAACAGATGATACAAATTAATCTTTCTCTCTTTAGAATCAGAATTCAAGGCGCATGTCTGTTTTAAGCATTATTAAAAATATATATTTTCTTAATAGTTCTATTAATTATGTATTATTTAAAGTAATTTTAAGCAATAAAAGATTCTAAATAATAAATTTCTAGTTTTATTCTAATGTGAAATTAATTTAATCCCCAGGGAACGAAAACCGAGGGAATGCTTAGTTTTAAGAAAATTTTGAAAATTCTCAAAGTTCAATGGCAACGTTTTCCTGTTTAACAAATGAGTTCAAATTTTCTAGAGATTATTTTTTAATGCATTGGAAAAGATATACGGGTACCCAGTGGCGTAGCAAGGATTTTGGCGCCATGGAGCGACTCAACTGCTGGCGCCCCCCCTCCCCCTCGAACACTACCATCAATCGGTAACCGACACCCCACCCTACCACCCTGAAGGCTCAGCATATATAATCTGTGTATAATACCAAAATTTAACCACAATATCTGCTAAATAATTCAATGCTTTTTCTAATTTATTAGGCCAATATTAAAAGTAAAAAAAAAAATAATATTTAGTCAACAAAACAATATTTTTATTTTATTTTGTCTACTTTTAAAATTAAATTTGAATAAAACGGGATAATATATTTATTTATCTTTGGCCGTGAATCCTAACGTTTGTCATTTTAAGTAAAAAAAAGCATAGATTTCTATCAAAAAACAACAGAGCAAAAATTAATTGATTTAAGGATCCAAATAATTTTTTGTTCTACAAAAGGATCAAAAATATAGACAAAAAATTAAATAAAAAGTATTATTTATTATATGTGCCCGGCGCCCCCACCCTGCCCTCCGCCCTGGAGCCGCCGCTCCACTCGCTCCTCTGTCGCTACGCCACTGCGGGTACCTGCTATTAAATTAAAAAAAAAAAAAAAATTATGTTGACGTCTATAAATAAGAACCACCCTAATATATGTAAGTAAAAACAATAAATTAGGGTATTAGATAATTATGACGGGGGTCAAAATTGTGAGGGTCTCTAATAAACCCCTAATTTCTGTGAGCGTAGATAAATAAAAGCTATATCTATAGCTTTATAATTAATTGAAAAGACCACTTTTGCATTTTGCCCCAAATCGATTGCCAAATAAGAGCGATATAGAAACTTTTTGAAAAGCGATTTGGTGCGCGAAAAGAAGGCAAGCCAAGACTCACTCCAGGCTCCTTGCCTGATCTCTGAGCGCCGAGCGAATTAGAAAAAAAAATCTGACCCTCTTCCATCATTTGGCCTAACGATTGATTTCATAGTTTTATGGTCAAATTTTATTAAATTTAATAAAGATTTTATCTTCTTTATATATAAAGTTCATGTAAAAATATAAATTACTATAAAAATAAAAGATTGCATTTTTTTAAAGAATTATTTGAAGTGCGACTACAGACGAGGAATAAATAAAATGCAAAATCTTTTTCTTTAAACAAAGAGATGTTTATTTCTCATAAATATAATAAACGATCCACCACCTATTTTCAATTCTATGATTTTATGCAGTGGCGTAACGTACATTCCCGCAAACCCCCGTTGCGGGGGGAGGGGGCCGGTCAAGTGTATCAGAAAAATTTAAAATATTTCTTTTTCCGATATCAGAGATAATGAAAAAGTTTAGTTTTTTTTTATTATAAATTTAAAATCTATAAATAATTTAAACTTTCAAGTTAGAATTTACTGCATCGCGGTAAAATGAAATGATAGGAAAAAAATAAATGGTGAAATCTTTAGCTAAAAAATCCTTCTTTCTAACCCTATATTCATCATAATTATACCTCTTAAGACAGAGGAGATATTCAAGCCACCTAACTTTTCCGTGCATGCCTTCGTAGCAGGCCACTATAGACACATGATTTGTAAGACGTCAAAAACTCTGAAAATTTTATATACAGATAGGGAAAAATTCAGAGAATATAGAACGATGATCCTTTTTACTATCATTTGATTGGTTGAACGGATGGTTAGATTAAAGAAAAAATATTTTCTTAATTATTCATTTATTTTAGTTGCATGTGAATATTCCCTAGGAAATTCTAAACTCATTACAAAAAATCCGATGCGAATTGGACGCGCGGTTTCCGAGTTATAGACAATTGAATTTTCGAAGTTTTTATTCATTTCATATTTTAATTTATTTCATGCTCTTAGTTTGGCCAAAGGAGGGGAGGGTCGTGGGCGGCAGGTTCCCCCACCCCTCTGCTCTGATTGTCGCTGAGGAGAGAAGCCGCCAGCCGCCTCTCCCCTTCCCCTTTTTTCTAAGAATAATTATTTCTCTTTTTAAAAATAATAATTTAACACCTTTTAAGTTAAATTTTTTTTTAAGGACATTTGGAAAAAATATAAAAATTGAACGAGAAAAAAAAAATTAAATAAGCAGTCAGAGAATATTGCCTAATAAATGATATCTTTTCTTATTAGTTCTATTAATTATGTATTATTTGAGGTAATTTTAAGAAATAAAAGATTCTAAATAATAAATTTCTAGTTTTATTCTAATGTGAAATTAATTTAATCCCCAGGATCTTCAAGACCTAAACCTCTTCATCACAGCCTCAAAAATCATTCTATAATCAATCAACAGACTTTTTATCATATTCTTGCTATGAGTGTTTTTTTAGAGCCATTTAGTTTGTACTGTGTTTTTAATATTCATGTGTCTTTTGCTAAGTGTTCTTTATAGACATTTATTTATAACATTTTCTTTTTATATTAATGTTTTTTTTTTACTAACTATTCACTTTTATAAAAGTTTTTTTGTAATATGTTTTTTGTAAGAGGATTTGTAAAAAGTGTGGCCGGAATGACCAAGGTCAAAGGCCGAAAAAAAGAAAAAAAAAAAAAAAAAGAAAATTTTGAAAATTCTCAAAGTTCAAAGGCTACGGGCAACGTGTTCCTGTTTTACAAATGAGTCAAATTTTGTAGAGATTATTTTTTAATGCATTGGAAAAGATCTACGGGTACCTGCTATTAAATTTAAAAAAAAAAAAAAAATGTTGACGTCTATAAATAAGAACCACCCTACAATATGTAAGTAAAAACAATAAATTAGGGTATTAGATAATTATGACGGGGGTCAAAATTGTGAGGGTCTCTAATAAACCCCTAATTTCTGTGAGCGTAGATAAATAAAAGCTATAGCTATAGCTTTATAATTAATTGAAAAGACCAGTTTTGCATTTTGCCCCAAATCGATTCCCAAATAAGAGCGATATAGAAACTTTTTGAAAAGCGATTTGGTGCGCGAAAAGAAGGCAAGCCAAGACTCACTCCAGGCTCCTTGCCTGATCTCTGAGCGCCGAGCGAATTAGAAAAAAAAATCTGACCCTCTTCCATCATTTGGCCAAACGATTGATTTCATAGTTTTATGGTCAAATTTTATTAAATTTAATAAAGATTTTATCTTCTTTATATATAAAGTCCATGTAAAAATATAAATTACTATAAAATTGCATTTTTTTAAAGAATTATTTGATGTGCGACTACAGACGAGGAATAAATAAAATGCAACATCTTTTTTACTTTCTCTTACCTATGTATATATGTAATATATATATAGAGAGAAAGTATTGGATTCATGTCAAAAATTCGATGTCGAGATTTTGATGGATCTTCACGTTTTGAGGTCCCCTGAATCCAAAAAAGTGGTTTTCGCGACATGGTCTGTCTGTGTGTGTGTGTGTGTGTGGGTGGGTGGGTGGGTGGGTGGGTGGGTGTGTGTGTGTTCAATTTTAAGCATGAAGGAATTGAGCTACGAGGTTGAAATTCTATATTTAAGTTAAACACCCCCCGGGACCGGAAAAATAAGCTTTTAATCAAAATCGGCCAAAGATTACTAGTACTTTACTGATGTAATTTTTCAGTTTTTTTCGATTTTCTCAAAATTTGCTCCAACGATTTTTTTTAAAATTCAAAAATCAATTATTTTTTAGATGCTCTTTCAAATGTATATTCTCATTTTGCGATTGAAATCTTCTGAAGACCACTTTACTCTTGTATTTCATAGGGAAGATAGTAGAAATGGTTGCCATGGTAACAAAATATAAATATTTTCCCATACTTATAAATTTTACATCTGAATTCAAATGTTCCGTACTGTCGGAAACTAAATACAGTATATGTCGACACAAAAAATCTGGTGTGACAAGCACAGTACACAACTTTCGATTACCGAAGGTAAGAGAAAGTTGTGTGCTGTGCGCCAGTCACACCAGATTTTCTTTAAACAAAGAGATGTTTATTTCTCATAAATATAATAAACGATCCACCACCTATTTTCAATTCTATGATTTTATGCAGTGGCGTAACGTACATCCCCGCAAAAACCCCCGATGCGGGGGGAGGGGGCCGGTCAAGTGTATCAGAAAAATTTAAAATATTTATTTTTCCGATATCAGAGATCATGAAAAAGTTTAGTTTTTTTTTTTATTATAAATTTAAAATCTATAAATAATTTAAACTTTCAAGTTAGAATTTACTGCATCGCGGTAAAATGAAATGATAGGAAAAAAATAAATGGTGAAATCTTTAGCTAAAAAATTATTCTTTCTAACCGTAAATTCATCGTAATTATACCTCTTAAGACAGAGGAGATATTCAAGCCACCTAACTTTTCCGTGTATGCCTTCGTAGCAGGCCACTATAGACACATGATTTGTAAGACTCTCTGAAAATTTTATATACAGATAGGGAAAAATTCAGAGAATATAGAACGATGATCCTTTTTACTATCATTTGATTGGTTGAACGGATGGTTAGATTAAAGAAAAAATATTTTCTTAATTATTATTTATTTTAGTTGCATGTGAATATTCCCTAGGAAATTCTAAACTCATTACAAAAAATCCGATGCGAATTGGACGCGCGGTTTCCGAGTTATAGACAATTGAATTTTCGAAGTTTTTATTCATTTCATATTTTAATTTATTTAGAGCTCTTAGTTTGGCCAAAGGAGGGGAGGGTCGTGGGTGGCAGGTTCCCCCACCCCTCTGCTCTGATTGTCGCTGAGGAGAGAAGCCGCCAGCCGCCTCTCCCCTTCCCCTTTTTTCTAAGAATAATTATTTCTCTTTTTAAAAATAATAATTTAACACCTTTTAAGTTAAATTTTTTTTTTTAAGACATTTGGAAAAAATATAAAAATTGAACGAGAAAAAAAAATAATTAAGCAGTCAGAGAATATTGCCCAAATAAATGATAGTTATATATTTAGTTAGATGTAAAATCTTTCAATTCTTCATCATCACGTGGTTGTTTTATTTATTTGAACACAAGTGATATTTCGATGTTGTATTATTGTAGGGTAGTTTAATTTAATTTAGATGAAATGATTTTGAATGATGGAGAAATGGTTGTTTGCCATGATAACAAAATATAAATATTTTTCTATGCTAATACATTTTACAACTTGAATTCTAATAAAATAAGAATGCTTGGACCCCCAATGGATATATTTACAAATAACGGGTATCGTAAAAGTCTTGAATGGCCTAAGTTGCCGAAAAGACGTGTGGGAATGTGAGTGTGAATGGGAAAAGTGTTTTTTTTTTTGTAAAAAAAAATCTAATATATCCCTTTAACGCCTACCGGGTTCATATGATAACGCAAAACAAAATGTTTTTTTAAATAGTTTTTAAACTCATTTAGATATAATAGATCATCATTTGATCACAGTCAATATCGTGAATACGGGAAAGTATTTTTTTATTTTTTAATGATATTTCATTTAAGTAGATCATAATAAATATATTGAAGTTGTTATTTGAAAAAAATAAAGAAAAAATTTATTCCGGCGTTAAAGGGATATGGAAGGAAACTAAATATATGCCGACACAAAAAAATCTGGTGTGACAAGCACCGAAGGTAATTGAAAGTTGTGTGCTGTGCGACCATGACACATGACAATTTTCCCAGCGTTTTATAATAATTGAACAAAAGAGTCAAGTTTGCATTTTGCCTTATTTTTAGATATTTTATAAGGTAGGCTAATAAAATAGAATGATTATTATTATTTTTTTTTTTTATTTATTGTACTAAGGACATTTTTTTTTTTAACAAAAAAGGGAAGTGATCTTTTCTATTAATAGATTTTATTATTTTTTTTTTATGATCTTTTTCGACAAGTTCCCTCCATCTGTATTTATTTCAAATGATGATTAGTAAATTAAATTGATATGAATTTTTCTCCAACTCGGGACTCCAGGCACCAATTTAATTAATAACTTGATAAATTTTCAAAAATACATTAATATTGTGATTTTTTTAATTTTATTTCTAACATATATGATTAGGAGATAATTAATGAGACACCTAATGCCATCTCTTGACTTTTCTAAACATTATTTCCGGATTATTACGTCACACGCCGAGAAAATCCCTCCAAATTGTTAGTCTCTTATGGAAAATGCCAGAGCCAAGTTGCTTGGAGCATCTGACGCGTCGCGTTTCTCTCTCCCTCTCTTTCTCCGCGTTTCGATTATTATTATAAAGTATTTTTTTATAAAGTGTTTGAACAAATAAAGTGGTTGTTTTTATATTTTATAATCTATTGTGTTTACAAAGTGTTTATAAAAGTGTTGAGAAGATGAGTGTGTGTTTGTGCCATTTCGACTTCATTCACCGGGTATTTCTTCCAATTTATTTTACATGTGAGTCAAATATTTTAATATTTTAATAATAATAATAGCCTCCTATATTTGAGTTGGTCATCTCGGCGTCACTATACATAAACTTTGATAAATCTTAACCTTTTATTTTTTTTACATAGGCTAATTAATTAAATAGTTGAATAAATATCCACCAGATTGCAGCACCTCTCGATGCTATTTGTTAGACTATAAATAATTTTCTTTTCTAATCAAGTACACATCCATATCTCCTTACTTTCCCCCTATTATCAAACCACCCACCACTATTTTTTATACATATTTACGTTTCAAGTAATCCAAGAAATGCAAAAAAAAAAAAAAAAAAAAACAATGAATGCGTGAATATATGTGTATAAGCATTTTATTTTGCCCATATCTTTGAAACCACTCATCGATTAGGTTGGGTTTTGACAAATTTACAATTCTGCTCGTAAGAAGATATAAAAAAAAGAAGCGAATCGGGGAGTTGTAAAAATGCTATAAAAAAGCGGTAAATTTTTTTATAGGAAACCACGGTTTTCTCAGTTTTTCCTGGACCAAATCTTTTGAAACTCACGATACATTTTTGGCCTCCCTCCCTTTCCACGAAAAACATAGTTCAGTAGAACCCCTCTTATCCGGCCTCGAACAACCGCTCCTCGGATTAACCGGCTTATCCCATTAGTAGGCCTATTATTTTTTATTTTAACGTCTTTTTCAGACACCGTCATTTATTTAGATTGATTGGTAGGCAATTATAATATTTAGAATATACTCGTTATAACAATAACAGATTATGGTGCGATATTATGGGGGGGGGCGGGGTAGTTCTATATTTTGACATAATATTTGTAGGGGGGTTTGTTTGTATATGACCAACTGGGACAGGGGGGATGGGGACTAGAATAGTAATTATGTGGACGACCCCTTATGGCTAAGCAAATATCATAAAATTTATTATTTTTGCGAAAGCATTTTTTTTAAAACAGAACCTATAAATCTTAAAAATAGGCAAATAGGTGGAAAAAATTTCCTGGTCTTCTTAATTAGAGCTAGTTAAATTCTATTCAAGTGGTAGGGCCTTAGGCTGATTAAGAACCCGAGTAAAAATGATTAAAAATGACCTTTAGAGACATACAGGGATATAAACGCCCGCACCAGAGAGACACATTTTTCTTCTGGTCACTTTCTACGAGTGTGTCCCTGGTGTGGGCGTGTATATCCCTGTGTGTCCCCAAAGGTTCACTATGCAGACCTGCTGCGGGCGTGTGTATCCCTCGATCATTTTTACTCTAGGAAGACCGGTAATGTTTCGCAACTTATTTGCCTATTTTTAAAATTTCATTAAATTCAATCTATATGTTTTTGATATTCAAAGTTATGGTAGTGTCAGGTTCTATTTTGGCCGAGTCCCCTCTCTCTGAGCTTAACCTCAAAATAATTAATTTGCAAACAAACTCATCATCCATTTGATCGGTCGGATCGAATACAATTTTTTTTTTGTTCTATCCTAGTGACCAGACAAATTGATTGATATGAGACCGCAGAATTACATAGAATACATATTTACAAAATGTAAAATCTATGAAACGTTTGACCTGTGGCTCAGGGTTCGCATCCCGTCTCTTTCATTTCAATGGGTTTCGCTACCATTTCAATTGAAATAAATAGAGAAGGGGTCTAAATGGCCTTCGATGCCGAAAAAGATCTTTAAAAAAAGCTATGCAATTGATTGATAAAAAAATAAAATAAATAAATCTTTTCTTAGAAGTTAATAATAAATGGCTTCCGACGACTATTTTATTGATATTATTTTATTCGTCGGGGATCACCACCTTCAACAGTTTCCTTAAATGCATTTTTATTAGAAATTTATAAAAAGATATAGATCTGACTTTTAACATAATGTTCAGAAATCTATATATTATCAATAAAGAAAATTATATAAATATTTGTGCACGAATAGTACCTTGCACGTAGGAGCAAAGAGCAAAATATTACTAATTCCCCTTTCAAAGACGAAATACGTTGTTTGATATAGTGCCATGATGTTAAAGGAATTGGAAAAAAAAAACACAAAATATTCACATAAACAAATAAATGGAGGAAATAATTCAAAAATTAAAATGAACATTTAAAAAAAAAACACTATTTAATTGAGATGTACGCATTTCTTTCTATGCGTTAAAATCAAGCACGATAACATTAGAGTTGAATGGAATCACGGAGACTGAATGACGTGTAGGGAGGGTTATGACGGTTGGAAAAATAACTTCTCCCAGCCTTCTCCTATGGCAAACTAGCGCTAGTATCGCTCTTGGCGCTGGACTTGAAAAATCTAGATAGATTAGTTAAAATAGTATTGCAATATAGGCCTATCAAAATTAATTTATTCAAATATTTGGATACCAAATGGCTTAAATAGAAATTGCTGGACCCCCAATAGATATATTAATAATTATCGTAAAGTCTTAAATGGCCTAAGTTGCCGAAAAGACTGTGTGAGTGTCAGTGGCCTAGCGAGGGGGGGGGGGGCAAGGAGGGTCATCATGCCCCGGGCGCTACTCACAAAAGGGCGCCAAATGGTCCGCAAAACAAAAAATTGCTACATTTTTTGTCTCAAATTTAAAGACTAGCTTGAGCCTATGACTTTATTTATTTTACTTTATTTATTAATTTGCGAGTATATTTAACATTTAATATTATATGGTTTTCGAATGGTAGGGGGGGGGGGGGGCCCTAAAAGGTATTGTGCCACGGGCGCGAGTTAAGCTCGCTACACCCAGTGGCGGATCCAGAGGAGTTTCTCGGAGGGGGTAATCTGGTGTGACTGGTCGCACAGCACACAATTTTTTCTTATTATCGGTAATTTAAAGGTCCATTCTGTAGTTGTTTACCAGAATTTATATACAAATCAAATTTTTGAGTATTAATTTTTAAAATGTTATATTAAAAACACAATTTTTTTCCACAAAAAAATATTTTTCTCAAATCTCAGGGGGGTAATTACCCCTTTACCCCCCCCCCCCTTGTATCCGCCCTTGGCTACACCGCTGGTGAGTGTGAGTTTGAATGAGAAAAAAGTGTGAGTGTTGAAAAAAAAAAAATTATTCAAATAGATTTTTCCAGGACTCCCACCAAATTGTGAAACTTTCTGAATCAAGTGTGGACTAGTCCACCCGCCGCGGAAGCGTAGAGGTCCTGGTTCGACTCCATGGTTGATGGAGTTCTAGACTCTGCTAAAGGTCTAGGGTTCGCATCTCGTCTCATGCGGCAAAAATTCAATTGCAATTGAATTGGCTACTAAATTTATTTAAATAAATGGTATCAGGCACTCGGGCCTTGGTGTAGTTGCTAGCGTGCTGGCCGCGAGTCGCGGGTTCGGATCCCAGAGAATCCCTCTATTAAATTGCTTAAATAAATATGCCTGACCTCCAATTCTATGAATTAATAAATAATGAGTATCTTTAAGTCTTATAAGGCCTGAGTTGCCGAAAAGACTGTGTGTATGTGTATGTGTGTGAGTGTTAAAAAAAAATGCTCTCAGAAGCCGAAATGCCTGGGACGGATGCCCCATTTGCCCGGCCCTAGAAGCGGCTCTAACAAAGTAGATTTTAATATACTGTATAATTGTTTTTATATAAAAAGTGTAATTGCGATTTCATTAATTGGACCCTGTTATGCATTGGTGTGTCAAGCGCCAGCTACCGAGTTTTAAGAAAATTAACATTAAGGTTTTTTGTTTTGATTAGATTATATATAATTTTTTTTTGTCAATTGTGCAAGTAACATTAAATATACATTTTTCTAGGACATATTTCATAAAAAATACTATTAATTAAAGCATTTGAAACAATATTCCGTGCTTAACTCAATTTTTAATTTCTTTTGGCGCTTGACACACTAATGCATAACAGGGTCCAATTAAAGTTGTGTTCTTCATTTTTAAAAGCCTTTTTGCCCCTTTAATATAACGTTTGTTTGGTTATAAAAAAACCATCTGATCATTGAAGAGCCAGCCAGTTGGGTTTGATATTTGCATGTGAGCTTAAAACCTAAGCCTATGGTCGAGGTCTCCTGTCTGTCTGTCTGTCATTATATCCTCTCTCTCTCTCTCTCTCTCTCTTTTTGAGCTTGATTAATTATTCAAGGCTCAATCTCTCTCTTCCTCTCTCGGAGAGAGTGAAGTTGAAGTAGAAGTATAGAGGAGCTCTCGTCTCGTCTTGCAGAATCCAACCCTAATTGCAAAGCCCCTACTCCTCTCTCTTACTTGCTAATCAATATATTAAATAAAGCGGCCAACCACCAACACCCTGCCTACTACATGCCCATCCCTAAAAGGTCAAACGTTTTCTATTAACGCCAATTTATCTGACCCAGTTTCGGCCATAAGCCTAAATAAATTTGACACTCAGAAAAGGAGCAGTAAGTCACCGAAACGTCTGTCAATAAAAAAAAGACATATATCCAATGAAATGTCTTTTAAAATAAAATTTATTTTAACAATTGATTGAATCTCATTTTGTATATGATCAATCAATTTTATTCAAAGTTGCGAGGATTTTGGGCTACATAGAGCATTTCCATGTAAATTACAACCTTTCCCGAAATAAATTAAACTGATGGAATTATATTGACGGTATATAACAGAAGTTTAGAGGGTATCAAAGTAGGTAGTGATCATTTGATGATACACAAATACAACTACTTAATATCATCAATAAAATACATAGCCTAATTGAATAGTCAATTATATAATATAAATATTAGTATATTTAATGTATTAAATTTTTCAAGTTAAACTCAATTCTCTTTTTAGAAGAAATTTTGATTGAATAAATTTTGTCTGAAATATTTCAAATTTCAAAGGCTAATGGGAGATTTTTTTTCGGAGGGTGAGTTGGGAAATTTGAACAACTCGGATACTTCCCTGCCCCCGGCCCCTCGAATAAATAAATAAATTTTAAAAAAATGTAAAATTTCTTGTATAATTTTTAACAACGTTTAAAATTTTAACATAAATATGGATCTACATATTTTAAGAATTTTTTTTTTTTTTTTACATTCCCTTTTTTCTCATTCACACAGTCTTTTCGGCAACTTAGCCCATATAGGACTTGACGAGAACCGTTATTTCATGGAAATATCTATTGGGGGTCCAGGCATTTGTTATCCAAATCATCGGACTGCCTAGGGTCCGAACCCGCGACGTTTGGTATACGAGGTTAGCACGCTAACCTCTACACCCCCCGAGGGCGTTAGGAAAATTTTAAAGTGAAACTTTATTTTGATCGACACAAATTTTTTCGTTTCTCTATCAGCATGTCGCGTTACAAGCCGTGACGTCAAAGGCCGTGACGCTACTAGTTATGACGTCACAAGCCGTGACGACAAAAATAGGAAAGTTGAAATTTAATATATATGACGAATTATAAAAAAATAATTGTGAGATTTAATTATTGAATTTTTAAATTGATAATATATAATTTTTAAAATAATTTAAAATGATTCAAAAACTAAATAAATATTTTTCTCAGTCTTTAACATGCCTCTATCGATTTCCCATTATCATTCCCATTTTCCAATTATTAAGTTAAGATTAAAAACGCGATTTTAATACTTTTAATTGAATAATTTTCTGAAAATTTTCAATTAAACGCATACGATCCGAAAAAAGTTTCACTTGCATCGTGGTTTCATAAAACCACACAATGTTTTTTAATTCAATAATTTAAAAAATAGATTCTAAGGTTTAGATCACTAAGATCCAATAATATAAACAAATTTCTCTTTTGAACTCGGTCTAGCCCTCGGGCTTGGTGAAGGGTTTAGCGTGCTGGCCTTGAATACCAAGGGTCGCGGATTCGGATCCCAGGCAGTCCGATGATTTTATTTAAGCCAATTGGATACCAAATGGCTTAAATAAGAATGCCTGGACCCCCAATAGATATATTAATTAATAACGGTTATCGTAAATGTCTTATATGGCCTGAGTTGCCGAAAAGACTGTGTGCATGAATGAGTGAGTGGAGTGTGAATGGGAAAAAAGTGTGAGTGTTAAAAAAAAGAAAGAATGGCCGAAACGTCCGCCCAATATTTTGAAGTGGAGTAATAGTACAAATGGCCCCTCCTTGGCTACGACTTTATCAATAAAGTAGATTATTTATCTTTGAAATCTTCAAATTTTAAAATCTGATGATTTTCAAAGAATTGTTAAATGAATCTATAAAATATCTACCGATCTTACTTTACAAGTGGAAAATGCGCTAAAACTTGGTTGAATTGTTTGAGAGACTCTAATCCAATTTCAAAATTACAAAATGACTTTCCTATGAGTAAAGTTTAATTAAAATCGTTAAAGAGAGACTATTACTTGAGAGAAAATCTAAACGCTTCCATGTTTTAAAGTACTTGTTGCGTCTTCGTCATCGTCGCCGGAAAGATTTATTTATCCCCCTCCCCTGCCCCCCCACCACTCTACTCATAAGATATACTCTATATTGATTAAATATTTTGTTGTTAATAAGTTTGATAAACAATTGCATTTAAAGAGGAGAGAGAGAGAAAAATGCTCTTTCCTTTTCATTTGTCGCAGCAACAGCAGCAGCATCTCATGCGATCGATTTAATGTGCTGGGCGGGCGTTCATGGCGGCAGCGGCCATGAGTAGAGAGGAGGACAATAGGGCTGCTGCGGCATCCATCCCTCCCTATGGTCGATATTCCCTCTCTCTCTGGGCATTCTCCACAAAAAAAAATTCCTATTTGTTATCTATGCTTTGCAAATCATTACAATTATTTTGCTGTATATTAAGTGAATTTAAACGATTACGTGGCGTTCTTTTGGCCTTCATCTTTGTTTGAAACGGGAATAACGAGGGAGTTTTGATTTTAATCATTTTTGTATTAAAGGTGGGCCGAAATGTTTGGTTTGGAAGAGGCGCAGAGGCAGTGGCGCACTTAAGGGGGAATAATGATTGTTTATATTTTTTTATCTAGTCGCTTCCCGTCCCAAGCGAGAAATATTTATTTCATTTGAATTGGCTACCAATTATATGAAATAAATATGGATATGGTCTAAATAGCCTTATATGCCGAAAAAGACAGTAAAACAAATTCAATAAATTAATAATCCAAAGCAAAGTAAATAAAAAAGTTTTTTTTTTGCTTTATTGAACAACAACAATGTCGATGTTTCGGCCGATTCTTCTGGCCTTCATCAGAACATGTATTATGTTTTCCTCGAGCTTAGATGGGGTCTTGGCTGCTTCTGATAGGCGGGAGCATTCCTGACTTGACTTCTGGTGCCGGAGTATTGAATTAATGTCTGCACCTATGTCAAAGGCTGCCAAGATTTCATCTAAACATAATACCTATTCTGATGAAGGTCGGAAGAATCGGCCGAAACGTCGACTTTGTTATTCAATAAAGCAAAAAAAATAATAATATTTTGTTATGGCTTCCTTGTTCTCCTCAACATTAATTAAACTACTCTGCAATAAATTTAAAAAAAATTATATTTTCTAGTTTGATACTAAAATTAATATTAATAAAGCCCTTTGTATGATTAAATTTATATTTTTTCTGTCCGGAAACACTGCCCCCCCCTCCCCTGGGACCGCTAGTGTTACAACATTATAGTATTAAAAAAATCAACTTTTTTTTATATATTAATGATAGAATCATATATTTTTTCACATGGGTGGCAGGGGGTGAGGTTCATTTATATTTTTCAGTGCAGATGTTTCAGAGGTAGTAATTTTTCTCAACTATGTTTAAGTTTTTCCTTTTTTTTCTCATATTTCATATTATAGTTGATAGGGGAAGGGGGAATGAAATTCAATATTAAAAGAAAAATTATTCAACGAATTTTTATTTAAATCTACTTTATTGTTTGAAATTGAATTCTCCATGTTATTCCTTTTAAATAAATTTATTCATGTTTTTGTTTCTATTTCCCTCTCTTTCTCTTCCAATAATTCTTTCTCGAAATCACATTTCCTTCTCTCCATCTCTCATTGAAAAATCTTTTATTACTAAAAAACTTGTAGGGCAAAACTCCCAGCTAGCGTTAAACACTTTTACACTAAACAAGTTATTAGCTCTTGAATTCTACTCACTCAGATTCGAATCCAACTCCTCTAAAAAGAAACCTGATTCACCTCAATGGGATGTAAGGAAGTAGGTTAGGTTAGGTTGAAGTGGCCGTTCCCAGAGAGGGAACCCACTTAGGCCAATTAATTTGTGATACCACGGCGGGGCTATCCCCCTTTCCTATCTTTCCTAGATGAGACTTCGGCAGGATGTTTGAATTATTTGCGGAAAACTGGACTCGAACCAGAGCCGTGTTGAGACTTCGGGATCCGTAATCCTCAGCTTAGCCGGCTTAGCCATTGCCTCCACATGTAAGGAATTAAGAAAAACATATAGCCTAATTATGAGCAGAAAGGCAGCCAGGAATCAAATTAGACAAATCTTCAGTCGATTTTATTCGTTCTTATTTCTTTTAAATCTTACATATTTCATTTTAATGTAGAACTAAGATTTTGCGATCAAAGCTCACCTTTACCTGACGATATTAAATCAGTTAATTCCTGCTCTTGTTGAGTTGGATAACATTTAATCCTTCGTCTATCTTCTCTCCTCATCTCTAGCCTGAGTTCCAACCTACTCCAATTTTTGATATGGTCATTAAGATTTGACCTTCTCGATTTATAATATGTACTGTAGAAATTCTGTCTCTCTATCTTCGTTTTTATCCTAGGTCTTTGGGTACCTTCTATTCTCCTCAAAGCCGTTACAGATTAAGTTTGCGCTCCGTAAGTTTTTTCGGCATCTGAGCCCATATAGACCCCGTTTCCATTTTTCCAATCAGATTGATATTCAATATTATTTCGAAAACGGGAAGTGAACCACTAACTACCACCAGTATACTTACATATATATTTTTCCAAAACAATTTAAAATTATTTTATATTTCAATGTCCAAAGTTTTCTCCAACACACTACTATCAATTCTTCTAGTAAAGCCTGTTGTATCCTAAAGAAGAGCGAGTAAAGAGAAACTTAGGAAAAGAGAATCAAAATTTATTTTTGGTCTCCTGTATCGTTTGGTAATATTGACAAAGAAATAAGACCACTTGAGGATTAAAATTTTAACTCTCAGTGACTTTGTTTACGTGATCCATCATCCCCTTCTACATTTTGTGTAATCTGATACTCACTACAAATATTCTGTATATCTTATTCGTAGAATTGATATTATTCAAGAATATAATCAAAATTAGAAATATTAAGGCTGGAAATAAAAACGAAAGAATTCCAAAGCTTTTTATTTCAGAAAAAATTATTTTCTTTGGAGGGTTTTAGTGATTGTTTTTTATTGAGTGGATCTTTTGTATATAGGCGACCGGTTCTTCAGTACGGCTGGCTGTCTGATGCACGCGGATCCCATTTGTTAGTTCACGAAAAATTGGAAAAAATTTTGTCTTTTGGATTCATTTATCGATCTGAAGGTGTGAAAATTAGATTTAATCGATGCATAATTTACTTTCTTGTTCTCTTGAGGTTTCTGTCTCTTGTTGCATGTGTAGATTATTCTCCCTCTTTCTCTCTCTTTGGTCGAAATTGTTCTTAACTCAATAAACACAAGTTGATCCAAGTC
Source organism: Euborellia annulipes (assembly GCA_023213315.1). Lineage (NCBI taxonomy): Eukaryota > Metazoa > Arthropoda > Insecta > Dermaptera > Anisolabididae > Euborellia > Euborellia annulipes. The sequence continues at coordinate 19,412 of JAKCPI010020679.1, forward strand.
TTAAGATCAGAAGAAGAGGCCATTAATTAATCAAGAAGATAATAGAATTAAATAGAAGACTTGTAAAGTTTTCCCCTTTTAAGAAGTTGAAACCTCAAAATTTAATGAATATCAAATTGTAATTTATAAATTCAACAACATTGTTTCTCACATTTATGATCTAATCAATTTGGATTTTGATCTACTTTCCGTGATGCTGCAATTGAATAACCGATTTTTTTTAAATTTATTGACTATCTATCTTCTTGATAACGTTGTGACCATTTTCCCAAATGTTATGAAAATATAAATATTGTCCTCAAGCTAAAATTTGAGAATAGAATGTTAATATGCTGGTACTATTAATTTATATTACAAGGAATAGGCAGCCAAAAAAACAAAACAACGATGTTTATTCCATTCTACTCAGTGTTGGTCACCCCCTTCTCCCTCCTAAGAACTAAAGAAGCGAGATTATAGCCTATATATTTATTACTGTTCATTCATATAATTTGTAAATTGTACATATTATTAGGCTACATGCTAAGCAATCAGATGATATCGAGTGTTTGTAATAAATTGTTAAGTATTATAGCTGGAGTCAGGAATCTTCATTTAATAATAATTGTCATCTGTTTAGTGTCAGGCTATTTTAAGGAGGTAAGGGCCCATCCTTACCTCCTTGAAACAGCCTATACACCCAACACCCATCGAGAAAATTTTTATAAACACTGTATGTTGTCACAAAAAATCTAATGGGAAACAACTTTCAATTACCAAAGGCGGAAGGTACTTGATATTCAGTTACCACACCAGAATTTGTACACAACTAATTAATATATAGGCTAATATAAATTATCCAAGAAATTAATTTAATTAAATAACAACTAATTGTTAAAAAATATGGCCAGGTATCGTAGGCTATAAGCATTGACAAGTTGGATATCATTTTTATTAAACTATTAAAACATACCATATCTATGTTGGTATCTATGTTGTCTATCTATTCAATAAGATTTATTGCCAGGTTAGATGTAAAGTTGGCTCATTAAATTTATTGCTTATTTCTTGTATTTAATCAACGTCTTATCTATCAAATTAATTGAATTGGTGGTTGTGGTGGTGTGGCCCTTTATCAAAGTATTACTTACATGCGACCAACTTTGAATGTGTTCTATTAAGATTTAAAAAAAAAGTGCTGAATATACTAGCTGCTGTTGCTTTTAAAGAATTTATAAAAATAGAAAAAATATTAATTTCATGTCAGATAAAAAATGAATCTACCTACAATATAAGAAACTGATCTTGTGTTTCATACAATATTGTGACAAAATTTCATGCAATTTACTAATGTATAAATGAACCTATCATAAATAAATTTATAATTGTCGGTGTTTCTGTTGGCATTCGTAACTTGTTAAATAATACAAGTAGTTATGTACTTTTTATGGATGATAATGAAATACAACAACAATCCTCCTTTTTCCCCTCCGTTTCAAAAAGGACTTTACAACTTTGAAAATTCATATGAATTTTTTTAGAGAACCTAACGAGGTGATTGCAGTGTCAATTTGTTGAGAAACACACCTAGTTTTGACTCCCGTAGTTAGTGCCGAATCGCACTATCACGAGCACTAGCGGCAATTGCGTTAAAGATGGCTGCCTTCACTGGACCAGAGCATGCTAGCTCTAAGTTTTGGTTTGAAGAATCAAAGTCATGTAAATTTATTCAAAGAAGCTACAAAGCTGTTTTTAGTGTTGTTTAGAGGGAAAGACATCAAGTTTTTTTTTTACCCCAAACTAAAGATGTACTATGTTGCTTCCGTTGGTAGAGCCTTCTACTTATAATTTGTGTTTGCCGGCTAGAGATAGCCAAATTAATTTTTAGACTAATTGCATCTGAATCCTTCAGTTAATGGTCTTTCTATTTTCTAACTTCTTTGATTCAAAAAGAATTTTCTTTAATAGTTATTTTTAGTAATATCAATTCAATAAAATGGAAATATTTGTATTTGGTATCAAATTACTCAAAATGAAGGCGGAGAAGGGGGATGATGGATCACGCAAATAGAGAGAGAGAGGATTATAATTTTAATCCTCAAGTGGTTTTATTTCTTTGTAAATAAAAAGGATACAGTAGAAATAACAAATTTTGATTAACTAAGCAAACTCTCTAGACTTAAACTGCTCTTAAGTTTTTTACCATTGGCGTAGCGAGGGGGGGGTTAAGAGGGGTCATCATGCCCCAGGCGCTACTCATAAAGGGGCGCCAAATGGCCCTCAAAACAAAAAATTGGTGGATAATTTTTATTTTTATTATAAATGATTTCTGGAAAATATATTTTAAATTTTGTGCCAGTGTAATATAATAATTTTGTATATTTTACATTATATGGTTTTCGAATGGGGAGGGGGGGGCGCTCAAAAGGTATTGTGCCCCGGGCGCGAGTTAAGCTCGCTGTTTTTTACTTGTCATTATTTCAGTTTAATGAAAAATTTTTAATAGACATTTTTGTAAACTAACAATGTAGTAATCACATGTAAAAAACGCTTAGATGGGCTTTAACTTTGCCAATGTCTGAACGCACCCTAGAAGGTTCTTTTTTTACCCACAATTTTATTTGATTATTTGCCTATTCTTTGAACGCTGTTTCTTTTTTGAATGGTCAAAGTGATGGATAATTTCCCCTTGTTTGTGAAGGGAATCGTTCCTACGATGGATGAGAATCTCATTTAAAGCTCCTTTGGGGGATTTTAAAGAGTATTTCGTTCGAGAGAAAGTTTCAAGTGCTTCTATGAAAAAAAAACAAACTTGAGAGTGGATCAACAAAAACCCACCATATTTCTGACCCACCTTCTCTTACAAGTAGTAAGCTTATTAAAAAATAAAGTTTCATATTTCCTTCTTCTTAATGCAACTTTGGAACATCAACTCTCTGTTATATTTCTGTCAATTATAATAAAAAATTGATTAATATATGAAGGGTATCTTCATTAAATAATGGTTAACTGAGAATTGGTGGTGATTTTAGTGAATAATAAACCCCTAGAAAAACGGAATAGCTACATAATCAGCGTCTTGGAGAAAGTCAAATTAGAGTTCAAAAAAATTGTATTATGTTTTAAAAATCTTAAAATTAAGTAAAAAGACAAACAAGGTTATATGTTTCAATGTAATATCTATAGCTATAAACACTTTAAATAATAAATTGAACATATAACCTAGTGTTTTAACTTAATTTACCTTTTTCAACTAAAGACAACGGTTGCCAGTTAAAATTCAAAAAACCTACCTACTTTCTTTACTTAATTTATATAAAAAATTCAAAGCATTTTAACGATAATAAATACGAAATATGTACTTAAGAAAATGGAGAGAAAACCAGGTGGTCTTCTCATCCCAACAAATTTTATTGCAAATATTTCTATCCCAATTAACATCACCTTTCATTTTAAGAGCTCAAAAAATAACTCGTATATTGAGGATTAATTGCATATGCAATTTAAAATATTTACAATAAAGTTGGTTTGGTTGAGCTGAAACAGTAAGCACTGCGCAATTTCAACTTTTTTTGGGAGGGGGGGGCAAACTTTTTTTTTCTTATAATTTACTTACAGTTAGGTACTCAAATTTGACCAAAAGATATTTAATTAATTAATTTTGTACAGTTTGTATATTCGTAGATATATTTAGAAATCTTATTATTTAGAATTATATAAAATTTAAAAAAATCAGAGTCCTTGGAGGGGGGGCAAATCCCCCTTAACCCCCCCCCCAATGACCCCCCTGACAGTAAGATATTTATTAGCTATAGAACGTCGCATCACCCTGATGGGATCGATAGTGGAGCCTTGAGCTTAGGCAACCAAAATGTCTAGCTGTCGGAAGTGTTGTAGCTGTTCCGTTGCATAAAAAAAAAGATGATTTATTTATTTAAAAAAAAAAGTAAAAATGTTTTTATGACTAATTAAGCTCAAGGCTTTATTCTCAAGCACATCAGGCACTTGTGACACCCACTGTACTTACATAATTTGCTTAATAACTATAATGTGACTATTTTCAGGCTTGTTGTTCAATAAAAAAAAAAAAAGATTTCTCATGTGGCTTAAGGCCTTAGAGCTTTCTCTTGAAAACACAATTTTTCACTATTTTTGATTTAACAAAAAAATCTAAAGATGATAAAGAGATAAATAATCGAAACGTTGCTTGTATCAACAAAAAAAATAAAAAAGACTTTTCCTGTAAAAAATAAGTTAAACGGGAAAAAGTTTATTTCCACTGTTACAAGATAGCTACGCGACTAGGGATCTGTGATATCACAAAAGTCCTAAACCCGGATACTTATTATATGGGAAACTAGGCGAATGAGACAAACGTTGCTGCTGTGTTCAAATTCCCTTGTCGATATTATATGACGAATCTTCCGTTTGCTACAAATTGCAAACATTTCTTTATTTCGTGTCGTAGCGGATAAGAAAGACTTTGTAACCAGAATCTTTAGAATTTCGGATCAAAAAAAGATTTTCAAATAAACAAATACCCTAAGAAGATGATGATGATTCCCTCCTCGCAAGCATTTGCAAGTTCTTTTGTGGCCAATTGCAATTAAAGGGGAAAACTTTACTTCTTTTTCTTCTTCTTCTTTTTTTAATATAACGAATGACCCCCCGCCCGACGACAAAGACAGACGGATATCCATCCCCCACTCGTCCTCATTCAAGTCCTTACTTGCGCCATTGCGTCCTTTTTCTCTTCTTCTTCTTCTCCTCCTCCTCCATCATTCTCTGTCATCCTTCTTCTTCTTCTTTCTTCAAGCTATAAAATCTTTATTGTGTTTTTTGGATGTTGGCAACAGACAAGGCAAGTCAAATCATAAATTTAATTCCAAATGTTAAAAGAACTTTTTTTTTTTAACTTGGTCAATTATATAATTAAAAATATATAAAACTAAGAGAATAATTTCTTCTTCTGTTTTATTATAATAATAATAACGTTATGTCTTTTTGCCAAAAACTTTATAAATTATAATTAAAAATAATAATTTTATTGTTTGATGTCAACATTAAGAGATTTAAAAAAGAAAATATTATCAAGATGTCAAAAAAATGTGTTTAGATAGGGACAGTGGCGGATCCAGAGGAGTTTCTCGAGGGGGGGTCTGGTGTGACTTTGGTCGCACAGCACACGAATTTTTTCTTATAATCGGTAATTTAAAGGTGCATTCTGTAGTTGTTTGCCAAAATATATATACAAATCAAATTTTTAAGTATTAGTTTTTCAAATTTTATATTAAAAAATACAATTTTTTTTCCAAAAAAAAAATATTTTCTCTCAAATATCGAAGGTGGGGGGTAATTACCCGTTTGCCCCCTGCTGTATCCGCCCTTGGATAGAGGGGAACTTTATAAGGATTGAAAACTAACTGCTCATGTCTCATAGACCAGTGTTTTTTTAAGGTTTCACTCGGCATCTGAGGCCAAGCGTTAAATCAGTCCCTATTTATTTAAATTGATTGGTATCAATTTCAAATGAAGCAGACTGAATTGCGAAGCCCTCGATCAGAGGTTTGATTATTATCTATGTTTCACTTCCCCCTCCAACTAAATAATTTCAATAATTAATTAATTAATTAATTAATTTTAAAATTTAATTTTAATTCTAAAATCCCTTCTGAAAATTTCCAACAATAAAATGAAACTTAAGGTTCTCCCAGCAGAATTTAACGATTCTCAATCATGCATTTTTTGCCACTCCGTTTCTGGTCATGCTCTCCTTTGGAACTCGATTCCGTTATCCTGGATGGATTTCTTATCTAGGTTT
>JAKCPI010020680.1:0-20733 GCA_023213315.1 Euborellia annulipes
ATTGAAGAGATGAAGTGGCTGTTATATTTGACAATAAGAGGATAAAGGAGCAAGCAGCCAGGTAGTCAGTCTCCACGAAATGAAACTCTCTATTGAGGAAACAGTTTCGGTTTTAATGAAATATAACCATCATCAGTCCATTTTGAGCTGAAAGCATTGTTGAGTTAGAAAAATCAAAATAACAAAAGATTATTTGAATATTTACAAACAATATATAACTGATACATACAGTGTGAGCTCAAATGACAAAGCATTGAGTCATATTGCGGAGTTGTCAGTAGATGTGTATTATACATAAATTATTTGTATAAAATACAAGGCAATGCAATCAGCTTATACGAAGCGCCAAGTTTGAGATACAAAATTGTTTTTGTTAATGAGAGATTTTATTTATTACATTTGATATTATAGTAAATATTTTGTACAATGACCTCTTATAGGGTCAGAGGTGATGATGGTATACCGAACTCATGTTTGTTTATTGAAAGGCGATAATCCAACCTAACCCAAGCAAATCCCTCCGAGCAAAAGTCAATGGCAATGAGTTGACACAAATTTGATATTCGAATTTTTTATATAAAAATATAAAATTATTAAAATTGTTTACAATTTTATTTTAATCAAAATCTATCTGAAAGACAACATTGCCACCAACTATAATTATATTCAATAAAATAAATAAAAGGATTTTCGAGATGGTGATGGAGCAGATTATATACTTATTTAATTCACACACACAACTTGGCTCCCAGGCCATCAAGAAATGAAATATAAAAATTACTAAGCCCCACACAATCAGTCTGGAAATTTATTGCCCGGTCCCCAGTGCTTTGATGAAGCATTTCTCCGCAAATAAACGTTTCGTTGTGTTATTCATCTGCAGGAGAATTTTTGGATTGTCTATGTCGAAATTGTGATTATTTTCTAAGGAATGTGAGCAGAGCGCCGTGCAAGTTTTTTTTTTTACACTTGATATTACTCCTATGACCCGCCATTCTTTGATTAATATGACACCCCGTTTGACCTACATATCCTCTAGTTGGTGATGGACAGTCTAAACATTTGATGAAATAAACGACATCACCTGGCTACACTGACTACCTGGCTGCTTGCTCCTTTATCCTCTTATTGTCAAATTTCTTTAATATGGGAACACAAAATCTACAAGCTGGCTTGGAAATTAGAGAGGCAGTTAGTTGCTCTGTGACCAGTTTTCTGGGTATACGACTAGGAGCTGTGGGAGGAGCTAAGCAGCAATTGAAAAAAAGAAGAGAGCTCGCATACGACTGCCTCTTTAAACAGTCATAAATAGACACTTTTGTGCTGAGTCGGTACCCTCGCTTGAACTCAAGATCCTTCGTTAACATCTTAACACTTGCATCGCAACAAGAAATATCCCAAATTGGGAATAAACTTGCCCGCCGGAGCAGGGGATCCAGGGGACGCAGTCCACTGTCCAGGCGGAGATCCCCCCGAAGGCAACAATAAAATTATTATTAGAAATTTATTCGTACTACTGTTTTTTTTTTTTTTTTTTATTTCACATCTCTCAACTGATAGTAACTCCACTAACAGAGAGACGAGGGAGGCATTGGCAATGTTTGAAAATTTTCACGCCAAGTGGGATTTGAACCAGAGCTGGGTAGCAACTCCAGATTCGTAATGCACAGCTTATCCGATTAGCGACGAGCCTCTTCAATTAACAAATGAAATCAATATTCTGGCAAAGTACGTAACTTCTCGAAGAAGTTCTTGGATTTATTAATTAATTAAAACAAATTAATAAATATAATTTTCTTTATTTTCACCACGGTAACCAGCTTGTTCATCTTCATCTAAAAATAAAATAATGCCTAAAAATATTTTTTTTTTGATATAAAATTTTATCCTTTTTCTAATGATATAAATCAACCATTTTTCTTTTCGAGCTATAACTAACAGTTCTTTTCGAGACAAAATCTTAGTATGAAAAAAAAATATAATTTTTTTTTTTTTTTTTTGAATTTATGTTGACCACAACATTATAAATTCCATTTTATTTTAATCAATTTCAAACTTGTGGTCTTGTAATGTCGTATAAATATCTACCGCTATATATTAAGCAATCTAAAATAGCTGTTAGCGCTGATAAAAAAAAGAGCTAATCCGTTGAAATAAGTTAGTCGAAGGGATGGGAAAGCTCATTTCCGGCTTTCCAAAAGAGAGAGAGAGATGTATCATGTGACAGCGCATGGGTAAGAGAGGAACCGATCGGAAAAATGGGCAAAAGAGAGAGAAAGAGAGAGAGAGCAATATTATCGTTCCTTCAAGGAAATCTTGGAAGATTTAAATGTTTATTGATGAGATGAAGAGAGAGAGAGAGAGAGAGAGAGAGGAAAGGGTGGTCCAGGGAGTGATGGAGGGCAGCATCACCCCCTCCCTCCCACGTTGACGGGGTCTGCGCAGCCCCCGGGTCAATACGACGACGACCCGGCTGCGATCCCGGGCCAGCCACAATCGAGAAATTTAATTAATTCCTCTCTCTCTCTCTTTCTCTTTCAAGAAGAGAGTACAATTAGAAATCCAGCTCCCACTCTTCACTCCAATATACAACAATGTTAAAAAAAAATACAATTACTCGACATTTTGTTTTATATTTAAGGACCACGAACATCACTCGTTACTAATAAAATTGCTATCGTAGCCTCCTTCTTTTAAAACAAAAGAGGGTGTTAGCTAAAAAAAAAATAAAAATCAAAATAGAATTTACTGACATAAATAAATAAAATAAAATATTTATTAATTTTTCTTGTTGGTGAGTCAAACGTTACATAGCACCCGAGAATCGGACCCAGGATCTCCAGCCTATCCGGGGCATCGGTGTACTTTGATCTGGACAAAATAAGACTTGTAGGAATATTTTATTAAAATCCATAAAGTCAGTCCTTCAAAATTGTTAAAATCCCGGAGTTGTGATACATAAATTTACATGTATTGCCATATTGACTAACTCCGGGACTCTAACAATTTTGAAGGACTGAAGATGGATAAATAAAATTCATCCGAAACGTCTCTTTGAATTGTATTAAATCGGAGGCTTTTATTTTTGGCTGCACCTGCCAAGGGCGGATCCAGAGGTGTTTCTCGGGGGGGGGGGGTAATCTGGTGTGACTCTTCGCACAGCACACTATTTTTTCTTAATTTCGGTAATTTAAAGGCGCATTCTGTACTTGTTTGCCAGAATATAAATACAAATCAAATTTTTAAGTATTAATTTTTAAAATTTTAGATTAAAAATAAATTTAAAAAAAAAAGTATTTTTTCAAATCTCGGGAGAGGGGTAATACCCCCCTTTACCCCCTCCCCCTTGTATCCGCCCTTGGCACCTGCTCCTTCTCCTGTCTATTTTATTAAAATCTATTTTCGGTATTATCGTTTCCAGATGGCTTACAATTTCCTCTACTAATTTGTTCTTCAATTTTGACCTCAATATTAGTTTAAAATCTCCAAAATATATTTGTAATCAGATTCTTTCTTCGCAGTCAATCTCTATTAATACAATCGGTTCTGATATCCATATGAAGATCGCCATCTTGGCACTTAATTTTATATATAAGAAGGTGTATACGAAAAATATTAGAAATTAGGATAGAAGTTTTCTTACTCAACCTCAACTCCACCACAGTGAAAAAATAATTTTTTGTTTTAAATTTTAAAATGAACAATTGAAGAATCAAATAATTCTCTATCTCTTTCTATGTGTGTCGAATTTTATTTTTTTTCTATTTTACTCCCCCCCCCTCCCTCCCCCCTTGATTTTGAATATTTTACCAATGAGGAATTAATTTTCAAATCAACGGTATTTGAATTTTATTTTTAATTTTTTTTTTTTATATAAAGGAACTTTTATGTCAGGCAGTATATAAATCATTTTTTAAAACAAAAGTGATTTCCTCAACAATATTTTTTTTTCCAATAAACTCTAGATCTGATATAAATATTGTTTTTTTTTTTTTCTATTTTGCTTTATAAATACAATACAAATGATGATAAATTTTCTTCCGAGTGTGGATTTATGTTATTTTTTAAGACAAGCAAATTTTCATCACTTTACTTATTTATTATCTTCTCTCTTTCTCTCTATTTGTTAAAGAAGTAATTGAGAATGAAAATGTGAAGTGATTGATTGATTGATTGATGGCTTGAATGATAAGGGAGATCCTCTACGAAAAAAAAAAAAAAAAAAAAAAACTTAAAAACTCCATTTCCCTAAGAGATAAATTCGATGGAACAGACAATTTGTTGAGTTATTCGTTTATAAATAAATAAATAAATATTGAGAGAAGATCAAGACTTAAAGTAGGGCTAAATTGAATTGCCAATCATTACAATTATTATTGAAAATATAAGTCAACAACAAAATATAAGGCCCACGGGGCTTGGAGTAGTTGGTAGCGTGTCTACCTTCTATACCGAACGTCGCGGGTTCGGACCCCAGGCAGTCCGATAATTTTATTTAAGGCATTTGGATACCAAATGACTTAAATAAAAATGCCTGGACCCCAATATGTATAATAATCATTAACGGATATCGTTTAAAGTCTTAAATGGCCTAAGTTACCGAAAAGACGTGTGAATGTGAGTGTGAATGAGAAAAAGTGTGAATGTTTAAAAAAAAACAAAAACAAAATATAAGTATTATTAAAAAAAAAGAACAAACAGGACTAAAATTATTTAAAAAGTAAAATTATATTTACCTTACATTTATAATATTACCACTTTCCTTAAAAATATTCTAAATAGGGATTTAGATAATTATAACTAATTATCTCATATACTGTATATTATATTCCATGTAAAATGGGAAAACGACATAAGTTTTCAAATTCTTTTAATTACTAACTTATATTAAAAAGTCTATATTTCATAACTTTGTAAAAAGGATTTTTTAATTAATAAAAGACCGACTTTTTCTTAATAGAAACTTTTGAGTCATATTGAATTGTATAGGGGGCAAATGTTTTTTTTTTTTTTTTTTTTTTTGCCATAATAATTTCAGCAAGCTGACGATTATATTTCAGAAAAAGACTTAAAAACAAACTAAGAAACTACTTGAAGATATATTTTCTTTGGCTGAAGACTGTATATTATTGATGCTGGGTAGGCAGCCGGGATTAGAAATAAAACAAAATTGTATTTCACTGAGCAGGTGTCAAATACTTAGTCCTGAGGAAGGGGGCGATTAGCACCCGAAACGTCGACTAGCAGATTGAAATAAAATTGTGTTTTATTTCTAATCCTGGCTGCTTACCCATCAATAGCATCAATAATCTAAGGAACTACGTATAATTCAAATGAAAAGGAATGTTATTTTTTTTGTTTGTAATTTATTGTTTAAATATAAGCATATCGCATATTCCACCAAGCCAAAAGAGATAAAAGTTGTAGACCTATTTCTTACCCACAGACAGACCATGTTGCGAAAATCACTTTTGACATGAATCCAATACTTTCTCTATATATATTACATATATACCTAGGTAAGAGATAAATCCAGCGAATTAATAATATTTTTTCTTTTTTTTTTCCAGGTAAGAGTCTGCAAATCAAGCGTATACTCTTACTTTCTTCAATGGTAAAGTAAGCTACTACACACACACATATATTTTTCCCTATTTTTTTAAAACTGATTTTTCATCCAAATTTACAATTTTCAACTGTATAAACAAATTTTTTCTACCAATAGTCTTTATGTTCAATAGGCCTATTGTAAAAAAAAACATCATAGGCGTCGATTTTCTTAGGAGAGGAGGAGGGGGATGAAAAGAAGCAAATTTTTATGTCTTTTTCGGCAGCACCTATTGTTGTTGTTTTTTTTTATACAAATTGATTTTGTGAACTTGCATTGAAACTACTCTAGCGGTTACAAAAGTTGTTTTTTTCTATTACATCAATCGATAGATTTTTTTTTAATTTTTATATTTAAAATTGTATTTCTTTGTTTGACTTAAGTGATATTTATTTATCCATCCAAATGCTGCTTTAAATCAGTCGGAATTAGTTTTGTAATAAGTCAAGCGGGGACAAATTGTTTTATACACCAAGAGAGAGAGAGAGAGAAGTCAATTAATATAAATCTCTCTCTCTGAAGCAGTTAAAGAATTCTTTTGTGAATTTATGTCCTTTTGTCCTAATTTCAAAACCGACGACGAAATCAAACCACCAACCAAAATGAAATGATGGATTTACATTCTTTTAATTTGAAAATAACTTTTTTATTTATGTTATCAAGTACGTAATTAAATTTTATTTTTCAAATTTAATATCATATTTTATGAGGAATGAAGTTAAAACGCTCAAGAGATGTATCAAGGGGTTGGGGAGGCTTGGCTTTATCTTGAGAAATGAATTAGATTCATTTTAGGATTAAAAAAAATCTTGAAATAATCCTAACTTAATCTTTAAAATCCAGAAATAATTAATTTTAAAACATCTAATAAATAGATAATACATAGTAACACTAAAAAAACCATTATGTAAATTCAAGTCAGTAAAAATTTGTCATTACATTTGTTTATATAAAAATATTGGTCAAAACGACCTTTTTGTGTCGAAAGCCACAATTGAACCAATAAACTAAAAAAACGTTTTTTCGCAAATATCTCGAAAACTATGCGCTTTTCCGCAAATATTCATCTATACAAAAATAATCTAAATTAAATCACAAACAAAAATGGTATAAAGGAAGGATATAAATGCAGGCAGCCAAGAAATAAAAACGCTCTCGATTCCCTTTGAATATCCAGACGTTTCGGGCAAAATTTATTCGCCCATCCTCAGTGAACTATTCTAGTGGGAGAGAGTTAAGTCTCCTTTGGTATACATAGTGGTTGTTAGGTTCTACTACGTATTCTATTTAATGTAACAATATGATGATAAATGAGTTTTTGTTATTAAAACTTTTTGCTATTTTCATAGTCAAGATATAAGAGATTTTGTCTTTCTTCACATTACTTGATTGTATCTTGACTATGAAAATAGCAAAAAGTTTTAATAACAAAAACTCATTTATCATCATATTGTTACATTAAATAGAATACGTAGTAGAACCTAACAACCACTATGTATACCAAAGGAGACTAACCTCTCCCACTAGAATAGTTCACTGAGGATGGGCGAATAAATTTTGCCCGAACGTCTGGACATTCAAAGGGAATCGAGAGCGTTTTTATTTCTTGGCTGCCTGCATTTATATCCTTCCTCAATACATTTCCAGCCATTAAACATTATTATATCTAAAAATGGTATAATACGTAATCACGCTAAATTGAACAGTTCAGGAGATATAGAGGGGTAAAATTTGTAATTCTTACAATGATTGTCATGTTTATTGTTTCAAAATTTTGAAAAATATAATAAATAATCGGTAATAATTTCTAATGGAATAAATCGTGCCACCCAACTTGTTAGTTCACTCCACCAATAGACAAAAAAAAAAAAAACAAGATATTTATCAGTAATTAGGATTCTCGATTAAATTCCCTTCTCTCACTTCCCCCCACTTAAAAACAAAAACAGAAAAAAAAAGCTCAAACACCTGTTCTCCACCCAGAAAGAGAGAGGGTTCGTTTCTGTCATTAATTAAAATGTAAATAGCGACTTGTTTTTAAAACTCGAATATTTTAAATGTGTGTCTGTCTGTGTGTTTATGTGTGTACAACATTGGAAATTTGCATATTTCCTTCCATTTCAGATATTAAATTTTATATATACCTAAATAAAAAAAAAAATAACATTTCGAATTTTAAATCGTTAATTTATAAATATACTGGGAATTATTCAATAAAAAAAAAGAGATATATCAAGAGATAGTAGCAAGTTTTTTTAATTACAACAGGCCGACTTTCCTCTTCGTTTTGAGTCTGTCTGTTCAATAAGTGCTCGACAAATCAGCTAACACTTGTTTTAGTTATATTCTATTGAAGGTTGTTTTATTAAAATCAATTAACGTTTTCGTCCGCTGTTTCTCAAAGTATAGACAAGGTGTATTCGAAAAGAGAGTTTACACCTCGTTAACTTGATATTATATTTAATTAATATCTCCTCATCTATCAAATGATGTTTGATTTTAATTTAAAATCAAAACAATTTCATTATACTCCCTGATGACATATTTATATTGAAATTATTTTTTTCTTGTCGTATTTAAAAACTCTTATGCAGATTTTTTCTATAAACAGATGTAAGGCTGAACGCACACCAATTGAGCAAAAACGTTTTCGGACAAAACATTTTTGACTAATCGTGCCTAAAACTGTTTTTTTAATGTTTTTATATGAGTCAACGCACACCGAGGAGGCAAAACACAATTGAGCATGATACTACATCATTGAGCAAAACGTTTTGCTCTTGCTCAATTGGTGTGCGTTCAGCCTAAGTATTTCGAAACATCTTTTCTTTATAAACTTGGAGTGGCTAAAAAATTAAAAAAAAAAAATATATATATATTTTTACAATTAATTTTTAATTTTTTAAAATGTAGGGATCGGGGTATAAAAGGCCTGAGAACCAATGAAGTACGTGGCTGTTGATTTACATACAAGGAAGGAAGCAGGGGCAGCCAAAAATTAAAGCCTACGATTTTATTACAATTAATGAGACGTTTAGAGAAAACTTTATTTTCTCATCATCAGTCTTTCAAATTGTATCTGTTCCGGAGTTTTTAAAAGGGCACAATACATTTATTATGCATTTTCTTTATGGGTGTGTTATTCATTGACTTGTTCAGTGAGACTGAAGATGAGAAAATAAAGTTTACTCGAAACGTCTTATTAATTGTAATAAAATCGGAGGCTTTAATTTTTGGCTGCTCCTGCTTCCTTCCTTGTATAAAAGGCCTGAGATGTCGAAAAAAGATCTTAAACAAACAAATAAATAAATAAATAAAATTATTTTAATTTTAACTTCCAATGAGAAAAAAATCACCTTACAAATGCTACAAAGCATACACTTAAAAAGTGAAACTTCTACGCAAAATTCATATTCACAATAGATGATATTGTTAGGAAATAGGTTTAAATAATTTTTAACTGAATTTTTGATTTATTAACTCGTTTTCGAAGTATAGATGTGTAAGTCTAGTAAAATTTGTTTTAACAGATATCCTTTGTCATTTTGTTGTTATTTTTTTTATTTTTGTGAGAACTCCCGTCTAGTAAAATGAACATTTGCTCTTAGTCAAAAGATCCAGGTTAAAGATATTGAGTGAAAATTATTTAATAGCCCTTCTCAGAGATTTCAATCCAAATAGGAGAGCGATCGATTGTATATTTATCGTTAGAGCCAATCTTTTATTTTTCAAGTTAATATATTAAAATTTATTCTTAGATTAGAAGGGTCAGATTTTCTCTTTGGGAATTATTATTTAGTAGGTTATATCAATAATCTCACCATAGCTTTAAGTGGAAATTTAGAGCTATCCATTTAATTCATTCTTTATTTCTATTTATTTGTGAAAGATTTTAGGCGAGGTTTGGGGGCTAGCTCCCACCTAATTACCCCACTATCTCTTAATACACATATTTCTTGTCGTCATACAGTACAATTTATTTCCTTTTTGAGAATAAATGAAATTGGGTCCCAGCCTTATTTATTACCTCTAAGTTTAAAAAAATTGTTCCAGGGAAGCTTAGGGCCGGTTTTTTCATCTTTGGGTAGAAAGAAAACCTATGGGTAGTGTGCAATGCAGAAACCCTCTTCCAGGGAATAAACTCTCTTCAAGTATTAAAGTTTTTTTTGAAGTTTTCTACTTAATAAAGACATAAAATATAAAAATTATTAAAAATAAAAATTGAAATTAATTTAAATAAATATTATAAATTAAAATAATTGATTTTAAAAAAATTATTTTTTTTAATAAAATTTAAAATTTGAAATGCTTTAGTTGAAGCTGAAGTTAGCTTCGTCTCGCCAGAGGGAGTTGGCCAACCCTCGAACATATTTCAACTTGGATATTAGAATATATTCAAATAATCATCTTCAACACCTTGCCAAATATCCTAGAAATATAATCCTGACTGACATAAAATGAATAATAACAAAAAAAAGGGATAGATTGAAGAATGCCTCTGTTATTTTTATGCGTGAAGTTACGAGGCTGGTGCCAGCCTTTTGTTTCTAATATCACCCCTTTGCTAAAACGTACCCAGAGCTTTTGGCTCCGACTAGTGTTTAACAGAGACCTTGGCAAAAAATTCAACATATATACATATACATATACTCCAAGGCTGGGTTATGCAAATGAAAAACAAATGGCTGCCTCAGTTACCAGTGGACCTAACCTTTTGCATATTGTAAAATATATCACATCTCATCACGTTATTGTTAAAATAAGTTGAATCAAAATAAAAATAACAAATATATCTACTTCTTTTTAAATAAAATGATGAGATGTCATATATTTTACTATAAGAATAAAAATGAAGAGGGTTTCTGCACTACAAAAAAAAGCACTTTAACAGACACTTCACTAACTACCCAAACATGAAAAAACCGGCCCTTAGAAAATCATGGTTATTAATAAATATTTACCCGCTCCCTGCCGACAGATTCACTCCCCGTTTTAATATTCTGCCCTTTTTTTTCAAAAAAAAAAAATCGGCCTTAGTTTATAATAAGCTAAAATAAATTTCATCTCTTAAAAAGTTTCTGATCAAAAGTGATTTTTTTTTAACCAATATTAAAAGGGATGAAATTTATTGATTAAACGATTCATGGTACCAAACGTTTCCTGGAAATTAGATGCTGATAATAAATAGATTATCATTTAATATTTCGTTTATATAACAGATAATTCAACCTGATTTTTCATTTATAGAACATAAATAGTTTTTTTTTTTTTTTTAATAGTATTATAAATTAAAAAGTAAACGAAATAAAACAAGAAAAAAGAAAAGAAAGATAGAGAGAGCAAATAGAGAATTACGTGGGTTGGGTTTTATTTAGGAAACCCTTGGGGGTGAGAAAAACAGAAACAGAAAGAGATAAATTTTTGAAATACAAAATTTCCCATTGGGAAATTCCATATATAGGTATTTTGATAAAAAATTACAAATGCTTTTTATTTAATCCTTTTTATTTAACTTGAATAAAAATTTCATTCTTTATGCCTGCACCCTAAATATATATATATATATATTAATATAATACGAGTATCGTTAAAACTCTTTCTGAGTTGCCGAGAAGACTGTGTGTATGTCTGTGTGAATGTGAATGGGGAAAAAGTATGATAGCCCAGGCACAATTTATTACTATCAAGCTAATTTTCCGTGAGTAGCTTCATTTTGATGAGACGAACAATTTTTCCTCTTACAACAATTCTTGATTGTGGGAGCTAACAGGAGTAGCAGGGATATAATATTTCAATTTTACGATTCTCAAAATTTATTATTATTTTCCTACAAAATGTACGGTTTGATCAAAGAATCTTCCACTTCAAAAATTTACATTTTCCATAGATTAACGTGAATCCAACTATTTAAAATAAATTTAATACAAAAAATATAGGGCGACTGTCGCACAGCACACAACTTTCTCTTACCTTCCGTAATCAAAAGTTGTGTTCTCTACTTGTTACACCATATTTTTCGTGTCGACATATATTATTATCCGCCGATATATTAGAATTCAAGATGCCAAATTTAGGGGGGCTCGCTGGCTAGGGTGTCGGCTTCTACAAAGAAGATCCCTGTTCAAACCATGAGCGTGCGGGATTTTTCATTAAATAAAAATATTTATTTAATGCAAACAAATCCTCAAACAGGCCCTGGATTGTAATATAGGATCTCACCACAATAGCCCCCGCCCTCAAAGGCTAGTTACGCCACTGTATCTAATGGAAATAGCGCTGCTTCTCAAAAACGCTATTCCTTGGGGGCCACTTTAAAGAGTGAATTGCGAACTAATGCATCAATCGATTTTAATAAAATAAACTTAATATTGAGTAGAATAATATGTCTTTTCAAATTTTACAACGCATTGCTGAAATAATGCCGAAGAGTTTTATTGCCACTTACTTGAATACGTAATTCATATTTAAAAAAAAAAAAAAAACTCTTCCGATACAGTTTTTTTTTTTTCAATTCTATAAAATTCAACTCTTTAATTAAATAATCCAATTAAAGTAATTTCCCAGTCCCCTTCCTCCCTCCTTCACTCCCAGTTCTAGTCTTTTTTAACATTTAAAGTTTTACTAAAGTTTTTCAAACTCTTTTTAGATAGTATAGCAATATATATATATAGATAGAAAAGAGAGAGAGAGAGATAAATTTTATATTTAATGAAGAGAGGAAAGTTCTGAATATGTTCTTTTTTTTGAGATTTTTATTACTATTTTCTGGATTTTAACTTCTTTTTTAACTACTCTCGCTTTATTGGTTTTATAAAGTTTTTTTTTTCTTAAATTCATTAATTAAATATCTATTTAAATAAAAGTATTCTTTAAAGATTTCATTAGCGTAAAAGTGAGTTTGTGATTGAATATTGCTGCCTGAATTATCGTCGGACTTAGTTCTTCAATCGGGGTAAGATGACATCAACGATTTGTGGGCTTTTAAAGACTCTAAACTCAATGGAAAATAGGCCTAAAGTTATTCGATTATTATTGCTAATAGATAGATGGTGCCTGCTTTAGCCTATCAAAGAACTTGCTTTGGAAGATGAACGTCTGTCATTGGATTAATTTTCCTTTATTTTTATTTCTTAATTTAATTAAAATTTCATAAATAAAATTGGACCTGAGGAAGAGCGAAACGTTGATGTTCTTCAAAGAAATAATATTGTAGATACCTAATACCGCCACGAAATCAAAATTGTTGTTCAAAATTAGGCAACCCATCTAACTGAGAAAGTTTTCGATTAATTATTCCAAATGATTTTGAAATAAAAATAATTAAAAGAAATTTTTCTTTTTATCATTCTTTATAACTGAAAAGGTATATGAGATATTTTCGATCATCTGATCTAAAGTTTACTTAGAAATTATCCACATCTACTATAAGCAATTAATCAAAATTCATTCATTAGTGACTGGTCATTTGGGTTGCCTAACTTCCAGTAAAATAATATGAATTTAATTTCATTTGAATTATTTTAATAATAATGAAAAACTAGAATTTAATTTTAAACTTTTCAACTGCCTTTGCAAGATTTATTGAGTTTTGCCTCTTCTCTGAGAGAATGATAATAACATAAAATATTCCTGCTATTTCTATAAAGTCTAATAAAGTCATACGTATGATGATATTTCCTTTTTATGAATTAAAACATAATTTTATGATTTATGTCTCCTTGTAAGCGAACGTGGGGTAGGGAAGGGATGGAGTTTTTTTCAAAAGAGAAAGAGAGAGTTTTTTTTTTTTTTTTACTTTCCCTCACGCTAGATTCTCAGAGAATAAAAAATTGATATAAAGATCTTATAAAGTTGGAAAATAAAATGAAAAGAGAGAAAGAGAGAAATATTTTCATATAAATGCATTTTTTAATAAAAATAATAATAATAATAATTTATATGAATTTTATTGGAAAAATTCTTTGCATTCTTTATACACGGCTGTATAACTTTAATTTGTTTGTTGAATAAATAAAATCTAAAGATTTAAAAGAATTTTTTTTTTTTTAATTTATTCGCAAATCAATTTTTTAGTCATTTCGGCTGCGCAAGCCATTTGACTTTATTCATTTATTTTCTTAGTATGTTGTTTACTATTTGTCTTAGAATTTTCCTGGTCAATAAATAAATAGGCCTACTGTATTTTTGAATTTTTTTTAAATATTAAGATCCTCGCTTAATACGGATACACAAATACCTAATTGCAAACTAAAAAAAAAAAAAAAAAAAAAAAAACAATATAGGTTCGTTGCCATTACAGTATAATTTACAGATTTTTTCTTGCATTCTGTTCGTTTGAAAGTTGGGCCAGGGCAAAAAATGTACTTTGTATAAATGGACCCAATCGAATATATGAATTGTGCAGGGCGAACTGCGCCCGCTGGAACCTCTTGCTCGCCGCTTACGGTAGTTAGAAGGATATAAAGAGAAGGATAAGATGGGCGTGACCTCACCAAGGCTTCGGCTAATCTCGCCTTCCTCCGCCGTCGCTCGGGCGCTGAGAACGCATTTTTGTTACGTTACATTTTCTCCCATTTCACTCTGCCGCGTTAAAGAACTTGGTTCGAAAAATGGCAACAGAAGGTTAGGTTAGGTTCAGTGATTAAGAACTCATTTTGCAAGTTCATGACTTCAATCGAACATTTAGCAAAAGTTGCACTTTTTGTTCTAGGCAGTTTGGGTACGTTTGCACTTTTTACCATGGCAAATGAAACGAACAAACCTAATATTAAATTAATACTGGCTCTAGTTTAAACTTGATAATATAGGAAATTGGAATTATACACTAGATTATGTGTTTCAAAATTTATTTTATTGACTTTATACTAACTCTTAGCTTTAACTCTTGGTAATTCGCTTATCAATATAGCAGACAACGTCCAAAGGTGATTCTTTTTGCTTTCCCGTGATTCAAAAAGTATTTCGACACTTGGTGTCCACGAGGGTATCATTTCAATTCGCCAAAACATGCTATCACTATTACTTTTGTAACTTATTCTAATATAGGTAAGTGAATGTAAGATGAATGGCAAAAGACCAAAAAGTGAGTGAGTGATTGACAACCTGAAGGTTTAACTTTAACTCTTGGTAACTCGCTTAAATAACGGACACGGTTCAAAGGAGTTTCTTTAATTTCGTCGTACCCGTGATTCAAAAAGACCGCAAGTTGAGTGCTTCGTGGATTTTTAATGGGGGTCACTCCCCTGCCCCTCGCCGCGATTCCTCCTCTAGGCCATGGACCACTTCACTTGCCTTCTTTGCCAAAGAGGAGCTGTCGATAGAGAAATCCTCTGCATTTTTCATCAGAACGAACGCATTAGTTGGAACGTGTCTCGAACCTTCCCTTGCCCTTACTCTCTCTCTCGGTTCAACTACTCCTTGGACTATTTGATGATCAATTATCTTAAACACTCTCTTTGAAATAATTTAATAACTATTTAATGATTGAAATTGATATGATTCATTTTATGTGGCGACTATGCAACTACAAGACCCCGTTCATTAATCTGTAATCTATATTTTATATTTGTTTGTCCGGGCGTTTGTCGCGTTTTCTAATTTTATTTCAGATTCTTTTAGAGCAGTGGTTTCCAACCTTTTGATGTGCGCCCACTTTTTCCGTAAAAAAAACCTGAGGCCCAGTATATGAATAAAACCTATACCATCGTATATAATTTTTATCATTTCTTAGACATCCGCGGCCCAGTTCCAATCATCCCGCGGCCCACAACTGGGCGCGGCCCAGGGTTGGGAACCACTGTTTTAGAGTATAAAAAGGTTTTTTTTTTCATCGAATAGTTTTTGAGAAAATTTGACTTTAAATTTTATTCTATTTAGCTGTAAGACTCCCCCCTCCTGGGGCCTCTGACTATATGTATACATGTAGTAATCAACAAATAAAGTTGATTTTGTCTCTGTCCCTCCTAGACCTACCATCTGCTTCAAAAAGTTAGGTAATTTTAGGATGATTTGGACCTGAGTGGTTTCCAAATCAGAATTATTTAATGGCTTATCGCCTAAAATCATTTACTTTAATCTATATAATTCTTATATGAATTTTTTATTAAAATTACAGAATACTTAAGCGATATTCAGGTCTATTCTCTAATCAAAAATCTATAAACAACGTTTATTTATTCTAACACTTCCTTGCCTCAAATTGCTATTCTGTAAGCAAAAACCTTAAAGCCAAAGCGTTAACTTTTAGTAAATAATGTTAAAAATTAATGTCATGTCCAGGGGGTGCCTTTAATATTTTAACACCGTATTTAATGCATCAAAATGGCGTCTTTAACCTAAAAAATAAGGTTATGATTTTGACAGCTTTGAAATAAAAGCAGCATGTTAACGTCGCCGTTAAAACTTTGTTTAGAGAATAACATTTTTTAACGTTGGTGTGTCAGATAGGCCTACTAGTTCAATTCAAGTTAGAAATACGCATGCGCAAGATGTTATCGAGGTGTGTAAAAACACGAACAAGGAGAAAACATAGCTTGCTTCATATGAGTCCTTAACACCTGGTGCTAAAAAATAAAATGTTAAAGTCGCTGTTAAAACTTGGTTTAGAGAAAATAATTTTTTTAACTCTGATGTTTACTTTACTTTTCAACACCCATTTGTTGATGTAAATTGTAACGTCTGTTTTTAGAAAATAGACCTTCACACTTTTTTCTCATTCACACTCACACTCACACACACATTCACACAGTCTTTTCGGCAACTTAGGCCATTTAAGACTTTAGACGATAACCGTTGTAAGATTATATATATATATTGGGGGTTCAGGCATTTCTATTTAAGCCATCTGGTATCCAAATGGCTTAAATAAAATCATCGGACTGCCTGGGTCCGAACCCGCGACGTTTGTTATAGGAGGTAGGCACGCTACCTACTACGCCAAAGAAAATAGACCTGAATGAGTGTTTACTTACTTTTAATATTCATAATAATTACACCTTATTACAGTTTATTTACAAACAAAGAGCGTTGAAGGGAGTAAAGTAGCGATAGACATTATCATAATAAATTTTAATAAAATATCTGCAATATCTGTAAAATATATTATTTCAATATTCAGAGATGATTGGTTACGATCCATACCACAATGTTTTTTTTTTTTTTTTTTTCATTAAAAATATTTAAATAACAAAATTCTCTCTCGTTCTCTCATATAATATTAATTATTCAATTTTTTTTTTTTTTTATAAAAGCAAAAAAATTCTCCAAATGGAAAAAAATCGCTTCATAATATTTATATTTAATTAACGTAATGTTATTATTTTTTATTTTTATTAATATTTATTTACAAGTTGAGAGGCGCGGCTTCGCCGCGCCATTCCCAACTTGGCCCTGGCGGGCGGCGTCTCGGGACGTGATCAGTAGTTTTCCCCTTAATTTTAAAGCCCATATGGTTTTTGCCCAAATGAAAATACACTGAATCAAGTTTAAAATAATTGAAAATTCGCCCTGCCCGGCCTGTGGGTTTTGAAGACCATGAAAAAATTATGGGCGGGTAGCAAGTCTAAATTTCACTTTAATAAACTGATTAGGAGGACGGGCATGCAAATAAAATCGGACGGGCAAGGACCTATTAAAAAATAAAGGGTCGGACTAAGCCGAACGCACAACTTTGCCCACCCACTATTCAAGAAAAGAATATATTGCCCTCCCCCTAGAGCCCCCTAATGGTCCGATGGTATACATATTATATATCATTTTACTCAGAAGAAATTCTAGTTTCTGAATATATAAAAAAAATTATAGGTTATGTAAGAAAAAATATTTGCCCCCCCCCTCTAATGGTCCGATGTTTAGCAAAAGCTTTTCACTTCTTGGCCTCTGCCCCTAGTTTATGGGTGCAAAATTTCAAAACAATTGAAGAAATAGTATTTGAGTTTTCGTTGACGAAAAAATTTACCACACACACACACACAGACATCATTCCAAAAACTACTTAAATGGATTCACGGGACCTCAAAACGAATTTTGGCAGCTTCAGAAAAATTTCGATTTTTTTTTACGATTACATTAACTTTACCTCAACCTACGGTTGATGGGCAAAGTTAAAAATAAACAATTTTAAAATATTTCTTTTTTCTGACATCTGAAAAAGTTTATTATTTATTATAAATTTAAATATGTAAAAAAAAAATTAAATATTTTTAAATAATTTTTTTTTTTATTTGATGGATTATTTAAAACCTTTTATTAAATAAAAGAAATTTTATACAATGTATGATTCAGGGGGTATCATACATCGTCAAAGTCTTAAATGGCCTAAGTTGCCGAAAAGACTGTGTGAATGTGAGTGTGAATGAGAAAAAAAGTGAGAATGTTTAAAAAAAAAAAAATTCCTAGACATTCATTCATTCATTCACTAAATTTTCGTCGGTACGGGAGGGTTTGAAAAATTTCCGGGTCTGAAAAATGGTAAAAATATCTGGCGCTAAGTAAAAAAAAATAAGAATATGAGCCAAATGAAATGTTGTGGTCGTGGAAGGCTCTATGAGGGAATGAATTGAAAATGATTTTTTTGCTATGTTTTGAAGATATCTAAAGAAAAAAATTGAAATAATCTATAATTTCGTTCATTTTAGATACTAAGCCATGCCTGAGAATACTGCAATGTGGATCATTCAGAGCAATCAAACAAAAAAAAAATTTCTTACATTTTAGAAGTGGTTTTAAATACCCTAAACAATGTCTGAATTAAATGAAATGGTATTCATTTTTTACAAAATTTAATCTAAAATGTGAAAACCTTTGGATATCCAAGATATCTTTTACCATTAAAAAGATATAGCTAAAATTGTATAGAAATATCTCGGAAAAAAAATATCTACTTAAAAGTTTGTCTCGTGATTGACGAATAGATAGTATACTAAACCATGTCTGAGAATGCTGTAATGGGGCTCCTTTGTTTCCAAATTTAATGTAGAATAATACAAAATTATGAGATTGAAGATATCTCTTACCATTCAAAAAATATAGCCGAAAATTGAAAGAAACTCTTCAAACAAACAAACAAAAAATAAAAATTTCTTCCATTTTTAGAAAAAGTTTAAAGAACTTAAATAGAGGCTTATCAGGTCCAAACTGGGCTCGTTTTAAAGGAAATTTAATGTAGATTATAAAAAGTAAATCATATCTAAGACATTGATAATCGTTTAAAAAATATGGCCATGAATATGAAAAAAATTAATAAAAAAAATTTTGTATCACACGCCAAAAGTTGCACAGCCGCTAAACAATGCCTTAGAATAGTGCAAAGGGTCTCATTCTTTTCCAAATTTAATGTAGAAAAATACAAAATTATGAGATTGAAGATATCTCTTATCATTCAAAAAATATAGCCAAAAATGTAAAAAAATAATCGGCTAAAAATGAGTTTTTTGTAATTTAAAAAAAGGGGGTATAACTTTTTCATGATTTTGGATTTTTCTAGTCGTCAGCAGATGGTACTGAATCAAATAAAAAAACCGCAATTGTCTAGCTTGTCTAAAGACACAGATGTTTAAAAGCCATCTCAAAAAATGAAAATTTTCGTGTTATTTTTTTTCACACTTGAAAATTAAATAGAAGGGGTTGATGAAAAAAAATGAAATTTACCTGACTTAAAGTATAGGATGTGAGGAACATTTCGCAAAAAAAATTATTGAAATTGGACAATAAATACTGAAGCAAAAAAACAATGAAAATGAACTGAAGCCGCGGCAAAATCATCAAAAATGAGGTTCTTTTTGCACGAATTATTTATATGTGTAAACAAACCTCAAAAAATAGTTAAAAGAGGTTTGTCATTTTCAAAATTTAATGCAGATTATTGACTAATTCAGATATTGAAGATATCTTTAACCGTTTAGAAGATATGAGTGAAAAAATGAAAAAAATATCGTGAAATTTTTGAAAAAACATCGAAAAAAATGAGTTTTTCCCTCTTAAAAAAAAGTGGTACAACTTTTTTAAGATTTTGGATTTTTCTATTTGGTTTTAGAGGATTCTGAATCGAATGCAAAAAACCCCATATCTCTAGGTGGTCTAGAAGTACCTTAATCAAAAAACGTCTTTTCAGCTTTATTATAATATAGATTATTTCATCTTTTTAATTTGTTATATAATAAATAATTAAATACATTTTATAAAATATCAAGTGGATTCAACTAAATTGGATTCTATTTTTTTATATCTATTAAACTATTTTTTATTTATTGAATGGTGGAGGATTTTAAATGAGTTACAAATGAACGAAATTAAATATAAATACGAAACAAAAGGGTGAGAAAAAATTGTGTAAAAAAAAATTTAATTAAAAAATTAACAAAATTTATTTGAAGTTGAACAATTGAGAAGAAAATATTTTTTAAATTGAATTACAATTGAAAATTTAATGTTAGAAGTAGAGGGGGGGGGGATAGGATATTTTTTTTTTATTTAGATAAGTTAATTAAATTTTTCAGCCTTTCCACAAGAGTTGTTTTAATATTTTATCAATGCCTGGATTTTACTATTCATC
Source organism: Euborellia annulipes (assembly GCA_023213315.1). Taxonomy (NCBI): domain Eukaryota; kingdom Metazoa; phylum Arthropoda; class Insecta; order Dermaptera; family Anisolabididae; genus Euborellia; species Euborellia annulipes. Next base: position 20,160 of record JAKCPI010020680.1, read on the forward strand.
AAAAAATAATTCTGTCAATTTTCAAAAAAAAAAAGGATTTAAAAATTGAAAAATATTTTTTTTTTTTTAGTCTACCCCCATCCGAGGCCATATAGACTTTACCCAATAACTCCGAATATATTTCAGTACATGTATTTGTAAATTAAATTCATTACTAATAATTTATTAGTAGGCCTAATTAGCTATCCAGTCACAGGTCAACAATTTTTGTATTTTTTTTCTGCCCCTTTTGTCGGAATTCCTGATTCAGACACCCGAAAAACACTTTATTATTCCATTTTTTTGCTCCCTCGTTATGAGAGGAAAGCTTGTTAGCCAGGTTCCACTGTAAAAGTATTTTTTAAATTCGTCTATTTTTTTTGATATATCATAAATTTTTCTTTCTCTTTAAGGTGCGCGTCTCGAAAAACCGTTAGGACATGATTGACTTCCGAGTTACTTTAGGCGGCAAGAGATGGCGTTTGTTTTTCCCATAGGAATACAAGGGATTTATTCCATTTCATTTGAAAGTTTCCAACTAATTAATTAAGGGTAAAAAATTAACTATTTTTTAACATACTGATTACTAATTTAA
>JAKCPI010020681.1:0-80608 GCA_023213315.1 Euborellia annulipes
TTGCGCGAGTTCAAATCCATCTCATGCACTTTTTTTTCATTCTTACTATTATTAATTTCCTTTTATTTTTAATACTATCTTATAATCTCATTCATCTCTCATTATAAAGAGAGAAAGGATTTGTGTCATAATGAAATCTGGTCAGAGGACATTTAGGAGTGTTTATTTATTATTTATTTTCCAACAATTTGCAGAATTCATAAAAAATAAACGAATTTACTTTAAAGATGAGAGGGAAAAAGGTAAAGCCGACTGATCAGCTGGGAATGACGTCATCGATAACGGACATTCAAATTTAATAAGTTATAGCAGGGCCGGAACTGGGAGATTTTTTAGGGGGGGGGGGGCAAAATTTAATTTGCCGCCCCCCTCCTTAAAATTTTCTATACAAAATTCATATCATTTTGCCTTTTTTTTAGTAAATCTTTTTTTAATTGCCGCCCCCTGATATCTGCCGCCCGGGGCACCGGCACCCACTGCCCCCCTCTAGATCCGGCCCTGAGTTATAGCTGGGGAGCCTGCCAACGGAGAAGAGCAACAGTGGCCCAAGGGCGGATCCAGACTTGTTTCTCGGGGGGGGGGGGGGGGTAATCTGGTTGCACAAGAATAATTTTTTCCTAATTTCGGTAATTTAAAGGCGCATTCTGTATTGTTTGCCAGAATATAAATACAAATCAAATTTTTAAGTATTTATTTTTAAAATTTCACATTGAAAATAAATTTTTTTTCGAAAAAAGGAATTTTTTTCAAATCTCGGGGGGGGGGGGGATGGGTAATTATCCATGCCCGTGCAGTCCCCACAATCGTTGCTAAACGCGGCGAAAGCTCGGGATTGATGACCCCAAGCAATTAGCATTTGAAACGTCCCCTGGTACAGTGGCGTACCGGAGGGGGGGGGGGCGGTCGGCCTCAGGCCCCGAGCCGGCATAGGGCCCATATATTAATAAAAAAAAATTTAATGAAAATTTCTCTTTGAGAGGCCCCGGGGCCCTCAGGGCTTAAGTAAAAACGGAAAAATTTAGATAAAAAAAAAAAACAAAATTTAATGAAAATTTCTCTTTGAGAGGCCCCGGGCCCTTGGGGTTCAGGGATATACGGTATTTTAAAAATATTTTTGTGTATGGAGGAGAGGGATATTTAAAGATGAGCACCCCCTCCACAAAAAAAAAAAATTCAATATAAGGCCCCCTCTTATAGTGCCGCCCCAGGCCCCCAACTGCCTTGGTACGCCTCTGCCCTGGTAGCCATCGATATTATGTATTACTTTCTTTTACCTCTATATATGTTAATATATAGAGAGAGAAAGCAGTGGATTCATGTCAAAAATTCGATGTCGAGATTTTGATGGATCTTCACGTTTTGAGGTCCCCTGAATCCAAAAAATTGGTTTTCGAGACATGGTCTGTCTGTCTGTGAACAAAATATCTCAAGATCGAAAAGAGCGGAGGTTGAATTTGTATATTTAAGTAAGGCACCCCCCCCCCCCCCCCCTAGGACCTGACACGAAGCTTTTGAACAAAATCGACCAAAGAGTACTAGTACTTTACTGATGCACTTTTTCAGTTTTTTTTTTTTTTCGATTTTCTCAAAATTCACTCCGACGATTTTTTTTTTTTAATTCAAAAATCAATTATTTTTTAGATTCTCTTTTAAATGTATATTCTCATTTTGTCATTTTTGAAATCTTCTGAAGACCACTTTACTCTTGTATTCCATAGAAAAGATAGGAGAAATGGTTGTTGCCATGCAGTGGCGTAGCGAGGGGGGGGGGCAAGGGGGGTCATGATGCCCCGGGCGCTACTCTCAAAGGGGCGCCAAATGGTCCGAAAAACAAACAATTGCTGGATAATTTTTATTTTTATTTTAATTGATTTCTGGAAAATATATTTTAAATAGAGTCCCAGAGTAATATAATAAATCTCACCGAAAAAAAAAAAACTCGCCGAAAGCAAAATCTCGTCGAAAAAAAAAATCGCTGAAAAGAAAAACTCGCCTAAAATTTTCTCGCCTAATGCAAAATCTCGCAGAAAACAAACTTGCTGAAAATTTTTTCCCCGAAAACAAACTCGACGAAAAAAATCTCGCCGAAAATCCGAAAAGTTCCAAAATAAAATATTTTAAAAAATCTGGTGTGACTGACGCACAGCAGACAACTTTCTCTTACCAAAGGTACTGTACTGTGCTTGACACACCAGATTTTTTGTGTTGACATACGTATATAGAGTTTCCGTCGATATATTAGAAGATGTAATGAAATTTATAAGTATGGGAAAATATCTATTTATATTTTGATACCCTGGCTTCTATCTTTCCTATGATGTACAAGAGTTAAGTGGTCTTCATAAGATTTCAAATGCAAAATGAGGATATACATTTTAAAGAACATCTAAAAAATAATTGATTTTTGAATTTTAATCAAAATCGTTGAAGCGAATTTTGAGAAAATCGAAAAAAACTGAAAAAGTACATCAGTAAAGTACTAGTAGTTTTTGGCCGATTTTGTTTAAAAGCTTATTTTCACGCCCTAGGGGGTTGTTTAACTTAAATATAAAATTTCAACTTCCTAGCTCAATTCCTTCATGCTTAAAATTGAACACATACACACACACACACACACAATATTTTTGATGCATATTTCGGCATTTTTAAATGCATAATTTGAGGGTTTTTAGTATTTTTTTTTTTATAAAAAAAACACTTAGGCCATATAAGACAAGAATATATATATCTAGAGACCGGATTTTAAGCAAAATGCTTATTGCTCAATGCATTTTTTATGCTTTTTTTGCTTTTTTTGAGTTTTCATGCTTTTTTTCCCTTTCGTGCTTATTTGAACTTATTTTACGAATATTTATAATTTTTTTTTTTTTTTTTTTTTTTTATTAAAAAATACACTTTTTTCCCATTCACACACGCATACACCAGGGACGCATATAAGGAGGGGCCCCCCAAAATTCCAAAAACCCCGCAGTGCGAAAAAATATAGCCCTGTAAAAAAAATTTTTTCCGCAAAATTTGGTTCCACAAAAACAAAATTTTTCGCAGGGCGGGGCGGAATAAATTTAGTTTCTTTAAAAAAAAATTTGTATACGCCATTGGTATGAGTAAAAATTGCTTATTAGATGCTTTTTTTCAATTTTTATGCTTATTTAACACCTTTTTATTCAAGTTTTTTATGCTTTTTTAAGCACTTTTTTCCCATTTTTTTATGCTTTTTTGTCCGGTCTCTATATATATCTATTGGGGGTCCAGGCATTCTTATTTAAGCCATTTGGTATCCAAATGGCTTAAATAAAATCATCCAAACCCCTGACCCTTGGTTTAGAGCCAGCACTCTAGCCACTAGACCAAGCCCGAGGGCCCGAGCCCTGCTTATAAATTTCATTACATCTTCTAATATATCGACGGAAATTATATATACGTATGTCGACACAAAAAATCTGGTGGAACAGTCACACCAGATCTTTAAAAATATTTTATTTTAGAACTTTTCGAATTTTCGGCGAGTTTTTTTTTTTGGCGAGAAAATTTTCGGCGAGTTATATGGTTTTCGAATGGGGGGGGGGGCGCTAAAAAGGTATTGTACCCCGGGCGCGAGTTAAGCTCACTACGCCACTGTTGCCATGGTAACAAAATATAAATATTTTCACATATAAATTTTACATCTTGAAAATCGAATGTACCCTACTGTCGGAAACTAAATACATGTCGACACAAAAAATCTGGTGTGACAAGCACAGTACACAACTTTCGATTACCGAAGGTAAGAGAAAGTTGTGTGCTATGCGACCAGTCACACCAGATTTTTTTAAAAATATATTAATAAATAAACACTCCTAAATGTCCTCTGACCAGATTTCATTATGACACAAATCCTTTCTCTCTTTATAATGAGAGATGAATGAGATTATAAGATAGTATTAAAAATAAAAGGAAATTAATAATAGTAAGAATGAAAAAAAAAGTGCATGAGATGGATTTGAACTCGCGCAAGTTTAGTAAAGTGAGGATGGAAAAAATAAGAATGAAAAAAAAAGTGCATGAGATGGATTTGAACTCGCGCAAGTTTAGTAAAGTGAGGATGGAAAAAATAAATCTGATGGCTCTACCCACTGAGCCACCAAGCAATTTAATGATACAAAGACAAATAGACCATATAAGAAACGTTGATTAAAAGACTTATTAAAAAAATTTTAATATTGCACATATGATATATCATTTTTTACTACGTTTTATGCAGATTAATAATATATAATTAAAATGTCAATAGCATGAATAGTTTTCAAATTATTCAATGGCAAACGTACACATAGTGAATGCCTTAATGTAATTAAACCAAAAACTCTATATAACATATGATACATGTTTCTAATTCTTGAATTCCTCCTGATTCCAAATAACTAAACATGTTTTAATTATATGATCTAATTATTGAGTTATTGATGATCAAAGTTAAGCCTACATTGGGCCTACAGGCCTGACCACCCAATTCAATATTATTTTAAAAAGATTATTTAGCATTATCTGATTAAAACCAAATTTTTACCAGAGATTTATAATTATAAAATGAGTTTTTTTCTAAAGTTTCATGATGATTGGTAAAGAAATAAATAAAATATTCACTATTTTGTAAATTGAGTTTTGGAATTCGGGATCTCAAATGCAAGCCTAGAGCCGGTTCATAGATCGCTCTCTTTACCCATCCGGGATCCCGAATTCTAAAACTAAATTTACAAAATAGTGAATATTTTATTTATTTCTCTACCAATCATCATGAAACTTTAGAAAAAAACTCATTTTATAATTATAAATCTCTGGTAAAAATTTGGTTTTAATCAGACAATGCTAAAAAAAAAATACTTTTTCGATAATATCGAATTGGGTGGTCAAGCCTTTAGGCCCAATGAGGCTTAACTTTGATCGTCAATAACTCTAAAATTAGATCATATAATTAAAACATGTTTAGTTATTTGGAATCAGGAGGAATTCAAGAATTAGAAACATGTATCATATGTTTTATAGAGTTTTTGGTTTAATTACATTAAGGCATTCAGAATGAGTACGTTTGCCATTGGATAATTTGAAAACCATGTATCCAATTGTAATTTTAATTATAGATTATTAATCTGCATAAAACGTAGTAAAAAATGATATATCATATGTGCAATATTAAAAATTTTTTAATATGTCTTTTATTCAACGTTTCTTACATAGTCTATTTTTCTTCTTTTCAATTAAATCAACGATGGCTGAATTGGTTAATTGGTCGACTATTTTTTTTCCATCTTCACTTTACTAAACTTGCGTGAGTTCAAATCCATCTCCTGCACTTTTTTTTCCTTTATTAATAATTTATTAATTATTTTAATTTGAATTTCCGTTAAATATGATGACGTCATCCAGCATCATTACCGCCTCCTGTGACCACCACTCAGCCCGCCATTTGCCTTTTCTTATCTTGTCATCTTTAATGTTAATTTACTAATTTACGACTATTTTTGGAAAATAATATTTTACTTAGTTCCCTTTAAGATATAATTTTTCATAATTTTTTTTTTACTTTTCAGGGTCGTATGATCCTAAACATCACAAGGGTAACTACGAGTGATTTTGGTCAAATAAAATGTGTCACAAAAAACATTCTCGGGATCACCAAAGGCGATTTTACATTATTCGGTGAGTGAATAACAATAATACTTTAAATACCTATGTCTTAAAACATTCATTTGTAAAAATATTTCTATTTTATTAATTCATTTTGTCAATCTAGTCAAATGACTATTCCATGGCATATGACAACTTATTTTTTCTTACTTATTGATTATGGACTAAATCCTATTAAATTAAAATATATTTACATAATTTTTGTGAATTATATCTATTTTGTACAGTGAGGGTCAATATTAAGTCCCACCCATGCGTTTTCTACTTGAGATTATTTGATTGTTTTTAATGGAAACTTTAATGGTTCAAACATAGAAAGATTTTCATTTTCTTTTATAAAAAAACAATGAATTAATCACAAGTAGAAAAAGAATGGGTGGGACTTAACTTTGGAGCTCACTGTATAATTTTCTAAGATGTATTTAACATTAGTGTATATATACAAATCAAATTTTTAAGTATTAGTTTTTAAAATTTTATATTAAAAATAAAAGAATAATTTTTTTTCCAAAAAAAAATATTTTTCTCAAATCTCGGGGTAGGGGGGGGGAAATTACCCCCTTTACCCCACCTTGTATTCGCACTTACCCAGGGCCCATCAAGTCTGTCTTCGGCCCTGAATGGAGTATATTTCTCTTTTAAAGTTCTTTCATTTCCTGTCATTATCTACTCCAACCATTATCAGTCAATAAAACACAAAATCAATTAATAGATATATATATAAAAAAAAACTTGATACATTAAAAAGAAAAAAATAAATAAAAATATCAAAAGGAAGAAAGGAGTAGAAAATAAAGCGATCGTTTGATTTTATTTTGCATTTGAAAAAGACTTTGATCAATCTAGTTGTGAGAACTACGCCTCCCTTCAGGAAAAAAAAAATAATCAAACATGCAAATATAATATATTAGAGAGAGAAATGATTTTTTTTTTTTTTTTTCAAGAAAACAAACATGATCAAAGAATAGCAAATGTGTAGAATCAAGAAAAATGTTATTTAATTATGTTTTTATTCCGTATAGAGAAAAGAAATGCTTGATTTATACAAATATTTGTTCTTCTTGTTGTCTAAATAAAATAGGACCAGATTCCAAGGATTTTTTTTTTTCATTTTTATGATGAAAAAGTAAATAAAAATATATCAAAGAAAATTGTACCTCTCTTGCAAACAAATATGTAATTTGTATGAATTACTCATTAGTATGAAAGAAATAAAAAAAATGCTTAGGTAAATATTTAGAATATTTTCCCTAAGGTTAAAAATACTTTATAATGTTCATTCAGAAGTCATTTTACTTTCTCTTACCTATATATGTACATTTAAAGAGAGAAAGCATTCATGTTAAAAATTTGATGCCGAGATTTTGATGGAAATACATGTTTTTAGGCCCCCTGAGTTGTGAGTCCAAAAAAGTGGGTTCAGCAAAATAGTCTGTGTTTAAATCATGAAAGAATTGAGCTACGAGGTGAAATTTTATATTTATTTATTTATTTTTGGCTGTGCCTGCTCCTGCTGTTGTATAAATAAACACCTACTGATTTCATTGTTTTATATTTAAGTTAAGCATTTTCCTGAGACATGAAAATAAGTTGTTTGTAGATGGCCGTAAGGATGATCAATTTAATTATAAGGACCGGGGGCCAAAAAATAAATACTTTTGAGTATTATCCGTTTATTTGTAAATATTTCGACCTCAGTGATATGGAATCATCTTCAGGACAATCAACAGATGTTTTGCAAATCGTTACTTTCTCCCATCCAATTTGTCAAAACAGCTGAGTATTCCATTCCATAATATATGATATATTTGGCTGACTCCACTCCAACAGCAATAGTTAACCCTCACAGCCAGTACAAAAAGTACATAATATATGATTATATAAAAATTGCATTTATGAAATACTCAACTGTTTTGTCATATTGGATGGGAGAAAGTAACGATTTGCAAAACATCTGTTGATTGTACTGAAGATGATTCCAGATCAGTGGGGTCGAAATATTTACAAATAAACAGTTAATTCGCAAAAGCATTTATTTTTTGGCCGACGGTCCTTATAATTAAAATGATGAAAATAAGCTTTTGAACATAATCGGTTAAAAGTACTATTACTTTACTAATGTTCTTTTTTTCGATTTTCTCAAAATTCGCTCTAACGATTTTGATTAAAATTCAAAAATAAATTATTTTTTAGGTGCTTTTTAAAGTGTATATTCTCATTTTACTTTATAAATTGTTTGAAGCACACTTACTTATGTCCAGTGAGCGACAATATTAAGTCTACGTGTGATTATATCATTGTTTTTAAAAAAATATATATTTTTTAAGGGAAACTTTCATGGTTCAAACCTAGAAAAAGATATTTATTTTCTTTTATAAAAAACAATGAATTAATCACAAGTAGAAAAAACATGGGTGGGACTTAATATTGACCTTCACTGACTTCATAGGCAAGATATGAGAAATGATTACCATGGTAACAAAATTCAGCAATTGAAATTTGTGTGCTCTGCCACCATTCACACCAGATTTTTTGTTAGGGGGCTTCGGTAAATTTTTTACATTCAGCATACTAGAAATAATGGATCTTGTAAATACTTTAGGACCACATAATGATTATATATATAAGTTACGCTTTGAATGCTTTGCACGGGCTGATATTTTTAATAAACAGAGATCTCTGTAGTGAATTAATTATTTATTTATATCAATTGATTTAAATACATTTTCATCGGATTGCTTAAGTTCCTAACCAACAACTTTAAGTCTTTGAGATGGGGGCAATATTTTCTAATATATATTTTCTTTATTTTTTTTTTAAAGCTTGTGAAGTATTAATATTATAAAAGAAACTTTAAAAAAATAGTCAACTAAGTTGTTTCTTAACTTAACTTTCCAGGAGATGAGTTAACAGTTTGAATAACTTACTCCCAACTTAACGAAATGATAAGGACAAGTTGCTCATCCCGATATCTTCTTTTGTCTTTTCGTATCCGAGTTAAATTATATAGTATGAGTTTAATTGACGATAAGCATTAGTATGGTATTTTTTATTTAAAATAATTTGTAACAAATTATTTTAATTAAATTTAATCGGATGGAATAACTGATCCTTGAATAGGGCCGCAGGCAAAGGGGGATAATTCCCAATAAACTTTAACCATAAATTCCAAATGACCAAAAAAAAAATTAAATAGTTATAGATAGATTGCTACAACTATAAATATTTCAAGAGAAAAATAATATTGTAAAGGTACTTTCGTCCCATATGAATCAGCAGAGTACTAGTAAGTCTTTATGACCTAAGATGCCGAAAAGACTTGGATGGAAATCTGAGAAATATTGAAGTAATACTATCTTTTTTTTTATTATTATATTAAATGATCAAAATAAATCTTAAAAAATAAGTAAAGAAGGCCCATTTCTTTTCACATAAGAGAGGAAGAGGAAAGCAATTTCAGTTGGAGTGCAATTTATTGGGTTAATTAATAAAATATCAGGGCGATTGGTGAGGTCTGAACAGAACAGCACCTGGTGCTGTTTGCTAGCTGCTAATGGATCTGTCCATTCGACACTGGAACCCCTTTTGAATCTCTTCAAATGGAGTTAATCAGCCTTCAGGCGCTCGTTACTTCGATCGATTAGTAATGGTCAGATGTGAATTGGAGAGCTTCCTGCTCTTTTGAATAGAAATTTTAACCATTTAAATGGCCTAATTTTGTTTATTTTGACTAACTATAATTTAAGGTATAGAGTACTGTTTAGAAAAGTGCACAAATTATTGATAGACAAATATTTATATACAATCTCCTATCCTTCCTATGAAATAAAAGAGTAAAATGCACTTCAAAACAATTTGGGGGCAAAATGAGAATATACATTTCAAAAAGCATCTTAAAAAAAATGATTGATTTAGGCATTTTAATTAAAATCGTAAGATTCTTGTCAATGTTTTGTGTTTGTTTTATTGATTTGCTTATACAGTGCACGATACTCCAAGTCTTCATATCATACCTACATATATACGATGCTAAATTTCGTCATAGCGTGACGACCACTAGGTGGTCCGATTGTCCGAAGGGAAAATCATACAGGCTATGACAAAATCCTAAGAGCCGGTTTTGAGAAAATGGAAAAATAAATAAAGTATGGAAGCAGAGGCAGCCAAGAAAGAAAATTCTCTGAATGTTTTACCAGTTAGCTGGAGACGTTTCGATCCATTTATTATGAACCATCCTCAGTCATAATAAATGGACCGAAAGGTCTCCAGGTGATTGGTAAATAATTCAGTACATCTCAAAATTGAAAAATACTGAAAAATTACATCGGTAACTCAAACTCTTTGGTCGATTTTATTCAAAAGCTTCATGCCAGGTGTACCTAACTAAAATAAAAAAATTTCAACCTCCATCCATGAAATATACTCACAAACAAACGATTTGGGAGTGCTCCCATTTTTTTGAACTCAGTGCTCAAAGTATTTATTTTCATCAAAATTTCCCAATCGAATTTTTAAAACGATACTACAATGAGCGCCAAAGTTAAGTCCCACTCATGCGTTTTCTACTTGTGATTAATTCATTGTTTTTTATAAAAGAAAATGAAAATCTTTATTGGAAATTTTCTAGGTTTGAACCATGAAAGTTTCCCCTAAAAAATATATGATAATTTTTTAAAAACAATGAAATAATCACAAGTAGAAAACGCATGAGTGGGACTCAATATTGACCCTCAATGTGCAACTATATTACATATATGAGTAAGAAAAAAAAACAGTTTAGACAACCATCAAACTCAACAAACTTAAAAATTTGATTTGTATATATATACTGGTAAACAAGTACAGGATGCAACTTTAAATTACCGAAAGTAAAAGAAAGTCGTGTGCTGTGCGACCAGTCACACCAAATAACTCCTCTGGATCCGCCCTTGCACAAAATTTATAAAATTTCATATTAAATCAAAGAGTAAATCTTATATGTATTAAATAAATCAAGATTTTTCATGTTTCTCAAATTTTTTTTTATTTTATATAAGTAATCCTTTGAGTTTTATAGTAAAGTAAAAATTCAATTTCCATTTTATTTACAAAGAATCCGTTTATTGTTTTAGGGTGGTTTCACTTTATTTAATTTCAAGGTATCTTTTTTAACTTTTCAAAGAGAAATAGTAAAAAAAAAAAAGAACTTTTTTTTCTATTCCTCTTCTTGAAGACTTTTGTGATTCCCTTCAACTTGCATAACATCCTCTAACTTAAAATGGAAAAGCGTGCGTGAATAAAATTCAAATTTGTCATTTAGAAAAATATTCAAAACGTTTGTATATTGTATTTTATATTAAATAAATCACATAGAGCGAGGTTATGATGAAAGATCCTTTTATGTTATATTCTCGATATTTATATCTTATTCGATTGCTTTTTCATTTTCTTTTATTTATTTAAAGGCAATTTGACTTTGAAAGCGAAACAGAGTGAATGAATTTACACGATTTGCTGGCCCTACAAGTAGAAATAGATATTTACTTTTAACGTCTGCTAAATATATATATATATATATAAAGTTTTGATTAATAACTAATGGTTAATCATTTAGAAAGAGAAATAAATCTATTTGGAAGTGGAGGTCGGAGGGTCATTGATAGGAGCCGATGGCCATTCCGGCCCTTTGGCTTTCAATTTGAACCTTGGGAAATGGCTATAAAAGTAAGAGAGGCTCAAGAATTCTGAGGAGATTGACACCAGGAATTGGAAATGCCATAAAATGCCGAATTCCTCAAGGGCCTCGGGAAATTGAAACATTTTTATCACCGGATATCATTAAATTCGTAGGGTTTTGTAATATTTCAACAAAGGTTTTTAATGAGATACTGACTCTTATTGTACTCAACCTATATCTTTTGTATAAGATATAAAAAAAAATGATGCTGGAGTCAACTCCCTCTCATCTAATTACATGTAAAATTTTATATTTAGATGGTGTTGAGATGGCAATGATTTTATTTATATTGAGGCACATACACAATTTGCAAATTTTTCACTTCCTCAATTGTAAGATTCTATATTTAAATTCTTCTGTTTTGTATTTAGATACCCATCAAGCCGAAAGCACACTAGAACAGACAAGACCTGACATTTTGTTGCAGACTAAAATATTTTGATTGTAAATAGGCAAGGCACACACTGGGCATTCGTCTCACAGACAAATTATTTGATCTAGTGTGCCCGGCCAAAGTCAACACAAGTCATTTTTCATTTTAAAAATTGAATAATTTGTTAATTATATATATAATTATATTATATAGTATATATATATATATATATATATATATACGAGGTGTGTATACAAGAAACCGAAACTTTTGCTGGAGGTTATTGTACAACATTTTAAGTCTCCTTTACTGGCATTACACCATTCCCATCGTTTCTTCCATTTTTGGAACGCCTCCTGGAACACATTTGTGGGACGGCGCAGGTTTCTCATCGCATTGTCCTGTATCTCCTCTACGGTTTGGAAACGAGGTTCAACTTGTGAATTTGCGCCACCTGTTCAGATGTTAAACAAGGACGTCTACCAAAGAATTCTAGTGCCCATGAGGATGCTGTTCGCAGGAAGAGGCGTGATTTGTGGGAAAACCAAAGTTGTATGTTGCATCATGACAATGACTCACGCGTCACTTCTTGTCTGCATCTATCTATCAAAACACCACATTCCTGCTGTGCCCCATCCACCGTATTCTCCGAACCTAGCCCAGATCCTGTTTCATAAACTGAAAAACACGTTGAAAGGACGTCGTTTCCAAACCATAGAGGATATACAGGACTATACGACGAGAAGCCTGAGTGTGCCAGGAGGCGTACTAAAAATAGAAGAAACGGGCCTCTAGAGGGGACTATTTTGAAGGGGACAGTGTTTAAAATGTTTTACAATAAGCAATAAAGCTGATACAGTAAAAAAGTTAATGTTACTGAATTTTTTGTTGAAAATTCTTATTGGCAACCTACTATTTATTCCAAATTAAAAAGTTTACTATGAAATGGCCAATATTGTGTGGATAAAAAGTAAATTTAATTTACATAACGAGTGCTGGTGGCTGTATATATATATCACCATTGGGAAGCAAATATTTCTTTTATGAAATATAGAGGCTCACACCTTTTGACTGCCAGCACCTTTCCTAAGTTAAATTAAATTTATTTATTTTATCCTAACATTTAATTGACTTGCTATGGTATTTACACGAATGCAAGCTACTTGCAAAATCCCTCCCAGGTTTCGGGTGCCTTTGCCATGCCTAGTGGCTTCTATCATACCTAAAGAATTTTATATGACATATATTTTAATAACTTTTCTGTAAATAAATTATTTTTGATTTAAAAATGGCTTACGTAATCCACCCGCTAATTGTTGTAATCTTGATTCGTTTGCGGTTGGTATAAATTTTACCCTTTTCTAAAGGGAGAAAGAAAACAAGTCCATTCCAATTAAGATGCTACGCAAAGATTGCTGTTCCCGAGAGAGTCTTTCGGGAATATATCGCCCCATTAATTGGCCAGAATGGGCTAAATGAAGCACGTGCCTTCTGCTTGTCTTTCTGTGAATTTGCGATTTGCCGATAACCAAGTTGTTTTTTATCTTCCTTTTATTCTTCTTTAGTAGACTATTAGTGATATATGAGAAAATTTTAGTTTTCTACCATTTCATAAATCTTTCTTAAATTTATTTATTTATCAGACTTACATGTCTATTCTCTAAAAACAGGCGTTAAAATTTAACATCATAAATTGGGTGTTAAAAAGTAAAGTAATAACATCAGCGTTAAAAATGCTATTCTTTAAACCAAGTTTTACCAGCGACGTTAACATTTTTAGCACCATGTGTTATCCATCTGAAGATACCTATGTTTTCTGCTTGTTCGTGTTTTTACACTTTTCGATAACCTCTTGCGCTTGCGCATTACTAACTTGATTTTTTATTTTCAATCTAGTAGGCCTATCTGACACACCAGTGTTAAAAATGCTATTCTCTAAACCAAGTTTTAACAGCGACGTTAATATTTTTAGCACCAGATGTTAACGATCCATCTGAAGATACCTGTTTTCTGCTTGTTCATCTTTTTGCACTCTTCGATAACCTCTTGAGCATGCTCAACTTGATTTGTTATTTTCAATCTAGTAGGCCTTTCTGACACACCAGCGTTAAAAATGCTATTCTCTAAACCAAGTTTTAACAGCGACGTTAACATGTTGATTTTATCTCAAAGCTGTCAAAATCATAACCTTACTTTTTAGGTTAAAAACGCCATTTTTATGCATTAAATACGGAGGGCTTTAAAATATTAAAGGCACCCTCTGGACATGACATTAATTTTTAATACTATTGACTAAATGTTAACGTTTTGGAGTTAAAGTTTTTGCTTACAGAATAGCATTTTGAGGCAAGGCGGGGTTAAAATGAATTAACTCTGATTTCAGATGTTAAAAGTTAACGTTTTTCCTTAGAGAATAAAACTCGGAGTTTTATTCTTTACTTTCATTCAAATTGATTTTACTTATTTGTACCATCGGGCATTGAGCCTCAAACAACCAAAGAGCTTAGTGTGTATTTCCGATCATTTCTATTAAAAAGGACGCATTTTGGTTGTTAAAAATTTAATTTTGAGATCTATTTTAAATTTTTGTTATTTATTAAATCGTTTGCGTTTGTGTTACAGAATTAGATCCATCGAAGCCGCTGCCACCTCTCGGTCCTTTGGGTATGGGATTTGGAGCTGTGACGGTGTTCGGACCACCTCCACCTGTCTCCATTGACATGGACAACCTTTGTCCACCGCCACCCGAGTGTAAAGATTGTCCAGAGACCAAATGTTTTGATGGCGGATTTTCACTTTATCATTTAGTCGGCCAAATGCAAGTCAAGCAGCTCAACAATATCACCTTCACTGGACTGCCCAATAGAACACTCGGTGAGAAAAAAAAAAAAACAATTCCTTCATTATCTTTCAGTAAAAATCCAAATTTAATTAAAACTATTTTTGAATAAACTCCTTTGTATATCCTAGTTAAATCTAGAAAATGCAATTATCTTAGTTAAACTAAAAGCCTCTGGGAAAACTAGTTTTGAAAAGTTTTAAAAGAATTTTTTTTTTAATCCATATTAAACAATAATTTAACTGGTCGACAAAGTTTTCTTCACAAGAAATCTGATTAGTGAATCTAGTACATTTTTTTATACTGAATTCAGATATGTAGTTAGAATTTTTCCATCAGGTAGAGTTTTAGAGATAGCCTATAATTTTAATAGAAAAAATGTGCTATTATTTTGAATTTCCAAGATTTTTTAAGGTGACACTCCTTAAAAATATGCAGATAGTTATAATACATATAAATTTTAATTTTCAGCCCAATCGGAGGTCATTTAGACGTGCCGCAAACGGCTAAAATTTTAAGAAAAATCGAATTTTTCCAGTTTTTTTTTGCTTTGGACACCCCTAATACAATTTTAGGTATCCTGAATGAAAAAACATATATTTAAGATAATCTATATAACTATCTGCATATTTTTAAGGGATGTCATTTTAAAAAAATCTTGAAAATTCAAAATAAGAACCGTTTAGGGGCATTTTCTATTAAAATTTATTTTTCTCTATATCTCTAAACCGTTCTTGATGGGGGAAAACAGAAATGATATTTGAATTCAGCATGAAAAATACTTTTAGAAACTCAGATCTTGATTCTTGTGAAAGAAAAAAAGTTCATTTTTGTCGACCAGTGTTATTAATATCATATTCAACATTCAATCATTTTAACAACTCATTTATCAATCATTAATTTTTTTTTCCATACTAATAATGATTAATGATGAAATCAATTAACTTGAAATGATCGAGCTATTTTGAAAAATAAAAATACATTAATTTAAATCAATTAAGAATCGGGAAGATTAAAATTATTATTGATATAAAAAGGAAAAAATTTTTTAATTACTCTTAATTGATTCCGGATAATTAAATGTAATTATAAAATCGATAAAAAAAATTGTTTATTTGGAAATATTTTAGTATTTTTATAAATGAATTTTTTGATTGATTAATGTAATTACTAAAATGAACGGAGCATCTTTTGACCTTGGCGATTTTCCAAAACGTCCCGACTCTTGTACATTAAATAAAAAAAATATATTTAAACCAATTTATTTGCTAACAGGTATTGTAATTGAATGATGTTGTTAACAAATTTCTAGTCAATAAAATTTATTCCACTTTGTCGGAAAAGACTCTCGAAAGTGATGTTGAGTTTTAGTGGATGCGTTTTGAAATCCGAGATTGATTATAGTCGATAAAGGCACCCTTTAAATTGCCAATAAATCATTTGTAAACCAATTATGTTCCTTTGTGTTGATTACCACAAACAAAGCCTCTCTAATTAACATATAATAAATATAATAGCTTTAAAGGGTTTGATAGTAGGGGAAACTTGAAATACCCAAGTCAGGATTATAGGATAAAAATATAATGGATAAAAATGAACCTTTTTTCTTAAAGATCAATTTGCACCGTTTTCTTAGTATTTGAAGTTAGTTCGTCTGGGAAATATCTCGACCAAAATGCGAGGCTTTTTGGCTTTCAAAAGCTCTCGACTAGTTCGAATTTAAGTCCTTAAAAAGAATCAAAAGAATTTTTTTTATTTAAATTTTCTTTATTTTTTTTTGTCTAATTTGTTTTAGGTGTTTCTGTTTGTTCGTTTGGAGTTTAGAGAGAGAAATTTTCTTTCGACTCAACTTTAATTCTTTGTACATATACTCATAATAGCCTATATTCCTTGTGATTATTTATTTTACGCTTATCTGTATCGATACATCTACCGTGAAGGCTAATATTAAAGCTCTCCTCCTCATCTGATAATTTCATTGTTTTTTTGTTTTTTTAATATGAGAAATGTTTAAGGCTCTATTCACACGGGGATACTGAAATCGGATACATGTCGACTAGGACACTACAGACTGTAGTTGCTTGTCATATTCACACGGCCGATACTTAAATTGCGACCGTGTCCGATTATAATAAAATGATAATGCGGAGAAGAGATAGAAGTCAGCCAATCGAGGAACCTCTGTTCAAAAAAACTCTCAATAAAAAAGAATCGTTTCGACTTTAATGAAATAACTTTAAGCCGAAATTAAAACCGAAACATTTCTTTTTCATTGAGGAGACCTCTTTTATAAATAAAAATACAATGAAATAATCACATGAGAAAAAAGCATGAGCCGTTATTGAAAAACTGACCTTTATTATTTAATTCCACCTTAGGAACTTCAGTTAATGAGAGTTAATTGAAAGTTTTAATTTAGATAAGTGAAACAACCGAGGGGAGAGGGATTAAACTCTCCAGGGGAAACATAAGGTAGTCTCATTAAAGTGATGTAATTTTTTATTCTTCGAAACTTTACAGACTTTTTAATTTATTTTAAATATTATATACAGTATTTTTTAAAATAAAACTGAAGAATCCATAATATTAAACAGAAGAGTTCCTTAAAAATATCTTAACTTCCCATCTCCTCCAGAGGTAAATCCTAGTTGCGCCACTGATTTAGTCTCTAAAATTTATTTTTATAGAGAATAATCGTAATAGTTTAAAGAGGACCTTAACTCCTAAGATGTGAACTAAAACCAAAGCAAGGGAGAGAGAACGATTTCAGTTGGAGTGCAATTTATTGGACTAATTAATAAAATATCAGGACGATTGGTGTGGTCTGAACCGAACAGCACCTGCTGCTGTTTGCTAGCTGCTAATGGATCTGTGTCCAATCGACACCCCAAACCCCTTTTGAATCTCTTCAGTTGGGGTTAATCAGCCATCAACCCTCTCGTTATACTAATCGATCAGTGGTCGGCAGATGCCTATTGGAAACTTCCCTTCAGCATTGCCTTCCCTACAACTCTTTTTTTACCAAAGAGAGTGCCCGAAGCAAGTTGTTGGGTCCAAGTGCGGACTTAAGCCGATTGGACCAATCGGGTTTCAGAGTTGATTTCTCGAATTATATTATATACGGTATATACATGTATATAAATCCCAAGGGTCGATCCATCTGCCTGTCTTATCCTGGATTTGCTCTCTCCCTAAAGGAATTAGAGAATAACATTTCTTAAAGAAAGGACAGAGTTCTGCGGAAATAATTATTTATAAATAAGATAAAATTAGAATCAAATAGAAAATAATTATTTTATATTAAAAATGTAGAAATCAACTTCATATGAGATCATAGGATTGAAGGGTTCAGAAACTCGGAATTAACAAAAAAGAAATTAATTAAGAGAGGAAAAAAAAGCAAAATTTATGTAATAATAAAAAAACATGAATTGAGAGGATAATGTTTAAAAAAATATACAAGTTTTTATTTGCCTTCTTGCATTCTTTGATGCTATAGATGGGATCAGCTACCTTTTTTTAGCTTTTTGCTTTCAAAAGAAATATCTTTATGCGCGGCCGCACAGTCCAAAAAAAAAGAGTCAAGGCTAAGTAGCTTAATCCAGGGCTAGCTTTACCATGGATGCAGAAACAGGCGATTAATTCTTCTTAGAGTGACGGCGCTAAGGGGCTACTACCATGGCAAACATTTCTTCTATCTTTCCTTTGAAGTACAAGAGTGAAATGGTCTTCATAAAATTTCAAAGGCAAAATGAGAATATACATTTTAAAGAGCATCTAAAAAAATAATTGATTTATGAATTTTAATCGGAATTTTGAGAAAATCGAAAAAAAAAATGAAAAAGTACTTCACTAAAGTACTAGTACTTTTTGGCTGATTTTGTTCAAAAGCTTCGTGTCACGTCCCAAAGGGGTACCTAACTTAAATATAAAATTTCAGCCTCCTAGCTATTTTCGTTCTTGAGATATTTAGTTCACAGACACAAAGATCATGTCGCGAAAACCACTTTTTTGATTCAGGGAACTTAAAACGTGTATATACATCAAAATCTCTACATCGAATTTTTGACATGAATACCTTCTCTCTATATATATTAACATATATAGGTAAGAGAAAATAATGTTTTGAAAATAACTTTTTTTAAATTGAATTTTTAAGCTCTGAACAGAATACATCCTGCTGAGCAAGCCGATATTTTTAGAATTTTTTGTTTGTAAGATATGCTTTTAAAACTTTGGTAATGAAAATAGTTAATATATAATTAGTATTAATATATAATTATTATTAATAATATTCATCATACGTTGATTTAATTTTATTTTAATAAATTTGTATTCAAAATGTGCTTTTTGTAACAGGAGAATAGAATAGTAGAGGAGTGTGTTGGCGCCAAAAATTAATAATACTCCTTTTTGTTTTTAATCTCCTGATACATACAATTCAAAAATTATTTAAATTGTTATATTATTTTTGAATAAAATAAGTGATTTGTGCTGCACTCTTATGGAAACTTTAAAAATTATACATTTCTAAAGGTCTCCACAGGATGGCAGCACAAATCAGCCTCCTGTTCATGTTCACTAGCGTTCACTAGTAGACATTTGTTTTATCATATTGATGGGTGCTGCGACCTTGTGAATACCTTTAGAATTATAAGTCTAATTTTTAAAGTTTCTACAAGAGTGCAGCACAAATCAATTTTCTATACAAAATATAATTTTATATTATTCCAATGAAAATAATTTTTTAATTACCAGGAGATTAAAAACAGAAAGGAGTGTTATTAATTTTTGGCGCCAACACACTCCTCTACTATTCTATTCTCCTGTTACATAGACCTGATTTTTAATACAAATTTATTTAAATTAAATTAAAAACGTATGGATTACCAGTCAGCTTGAAACCGTGGGATGATTATATATATTTATTAATATTTTAATATTTTTTTTTAAACATACACTTTTTTCCCATTCACACTCACATACATACAGTCTTTACGGCAACTTAGGCCATATAAGACTTTGCCTAACCGTTAATTATTAATATATCTATTGGGGGTCCAGGTATTCTTACTTAAGCCATTTGCTATCCAAATGTCAAGCACGGCGAAAGCTCGGGATTGGTGACCCCGAGCAATCAGCGTGTGGAACGGCATCCGGTAGTCATCAGTATAATGTATTGTAAATTTTTTTTTTTTTTTTTTTTGTTTCTATGTTGATATATGTATAGCCTGAATTGGAGATGCAACTTAGGGTAAGAAGCTGCTCACATTTACCTGGTAACTGAGATTCTACGTCAGATCTTCCCAATATTTTGTGATTTACGTTAATCTGGCCTATTTAACCAATTGTACTATTTTATTTACTTAATCTCCTTTTAAGATTTAACCCCACCGGCAATGCCTTTTTACTTTCTCGTACCCTATATATGAAATATATAGAGAGAGAAAGTATTGCGATCATGTCAAAAATTCGATGTCGAGATTTTGATGGATATACATGTTTTGAGGTCCCCTGAGTCCAAAAAAGTGGGTCCCGCAAATTGGTCTGTGTGTGTGTGTGCGTGTCTGTATGTGTGTAACGATTTTTAGCATGAAGGAATTGAGCTACCGGATTGAAATTTTATATTTAACTTAGGTACCTTCGAAGAATCTCAAAATAAGCTTTTGAACAAAATCGGCCAAAAAGTACTAGTACTTTACTGATGTACTTTTTCAGTTTTTTTCGATTTTCTCAAAATTCCCTCCAAGGATTTTTTTTTAAAATTCATAAATCAACTATTTTTTAGATGCTCTTTAAAATGTATATTCTCATTTTGCCGTTGAAATCTTCTGAAGACCACTTTACTCTTGTTTTAATTAATAAGAACCCCAAAGGTTTAATGTACCAAATCTCCCAGAAACTCTAGGAGCCTAATGATATGGATACTTTTCAGATTGTCAATTGTACGCAGTCGGCAAAGCCATGTACCACCGTTTGACCAATCAGACATTCGGTTCTTGGCTTAGAGACTCGGCACCTCGTACGGATGGAGACGTTGATAAAGTGTGGACAACACAAGAAGGGGATGATGAGGCCTACAATCTTTATGAATTCCCAAACAAAACGGCTTATGCTAACAACACCGGAGCAAAAATCATTCGATTAGATCATCCCTTCAGGGTAAAATAAAGTTCTCTTTTAGAAAAAAGATAATTATCTTATTATTATTTATGAATAAAATCTATTAGGAGCCGAAAATTCAAGTAATTTATTTTTTGCTCTGTTCTAACAATTGTAAGATATTTAATATTTAACTAAAACAAAATTTTTTATCAAGGAAGGGTTGCAGAGGTAAGCAGAAAGGTAAGCACAGACTGGCAGCCAAATTTTTATTGGGCCGACGTTTTGGGCTCGATAGAGGCGATCAAGACTGAAACGTCGGCCCAATAAAATATTTAAAGAAAAAAATTGGGCTGCCAGTCTCTGCTTATGCACCCTTTCGTTGATACCATAGGCGTAGTCAGAGGGGACTTTGGGGGGTTCAACCCCCCCCCCCCCCCCCCCATGGCCATGACTAGATTTTTAAGCTCTATAATACAAATTATATTTCATATAGGGTAAGAGAAAGTCTCTATCTAAAAAAAAAAAAAAGATTTATAAATGCCCTAAAATAATCTTAAATTTTTCAAATGTTTGAAAAAATTTTAATAATCTAAACATAGAATCTCTTTGGGGATTTGTCTTTTATTTCTTCAATTAATCTAGAATTGAATGGCATTTAATCTAATCGGTGCCCACAATGATTAAGACAAAAAAATTTTTTTGAAAATATCTTGTATGTGTTTAACGGCTTATGGAAAACAAGTTCATAATTAAAAATTTAAACATAGAATCTCTTAGGGGATTTGTTTATTTATTCTTTAATTAATCTAGAAGTGAATAGCATTTAATCTAATCGGTGCCCAGATTAAGACAAAAAAAAAAAATTTTGAAAATATCTTGTATCCCCCCATCCCCATCCCATCAAAAATTTCTGGCTACGCCTATGATTGATACAATTCAACTGCCACAAGTACAATATTAAAAAATTTTATTTTATTTCTCAAAATATTTTTTTGGCTTTAAAAGCATGTTCAATTAACATTTGCTTCGGCATATTCACAGCCGATTTAAAAGGTAAATTTTAGAAAAACGTTTTATTATTAATGATATATATATATATATATATATATATATATATACAATTTCATTACTGTCAGGTACTTCTACAATAATATTAATATAATCGAAGAGAAAGTCAATTAAATAGATTAGAAAAAGTATTTTTTAGTTTTTTTCCAAATAAATTTTTTTAACATTTGATAAAAAAGATTTTCTCTTCATTTTCAGTATTGAAATAAATAAATCACAGCTAAGGAAATGTTATATATTCATATTTAATAATTTTTTGCAAAATTGATAGATTAAATTAGAAAACAGAGATCGTTGTACAAATTCAAATTTTTATTTGATTCGAAATATGGTAAAAACATTGTAGAAATTTTTCGATTTCTTCACTTGAAGGAAATTATCTTTATCTAAAAATATTCCAGGGCAATTCTCACGTCATTTACAACGGATCGTTCTATTACCAAGAACGCGATCGTCCTCGAATTTTACGCTACGATCTAACTACACGCGCCTATACACCGTTGGATGTACCTGGACTACCAACTTCGGGCGATAATTATTTGTACACTACACAATATAACTACGCAGATCTGGCAGCCGACGACAACGGACTTTGGGTGATATACGGTCTGCCACCCTCAAACAACACCGTCGTGCTCAAGCTCGACTCTTGGGCTATGACGGTCCAGTTCGGATGGAACATCTCCTTTAATCATCACAAAGTGGGGGAGATGTTCATCGTGTGCGGCGTTCTTTACGCCGTTGATAGTGTCACAGTACATAACACCAAAATCAGGTATTAAGAATTGACTTAATTCAATTATCAAATTATATTCTTATTTAGGAAAAAAAATATGTAGAAATAAGAAAATTTACAGATTAAATTCTTTGTTACTCTGGAAGCACTTACACACATTTTATTATGAAATTAAATATAAGGGCCTAGATCAAACGTTAATGAAATTTGTCTCTTCTCATTCTATAAAAATTTTGGAAGTCGTGAGTAAGCGCTTGCAGGATATTATATTTTAGCGAATAGAAGGCATTCATTTATTTGAATTATAATAAACGAGTGAATGTATATATATATATATATATATAGATCTCTCTTTATATACAGTATATAGAGATAGACAGTATATATATATATAAGTGCGTATGTGATTTTAAATTTATGATACTTGTTTATTAAAGCTTTTGTGGTTTGTATTATTATTACTTTTATTAACCTACTTTTATTAAACCCCATAGACTTAGTATGTCTAACTGAAAAGTATTTGATGTTGAAATCAGACGTTCATAGGCAGGGGCGCCGGAACGAATTTGAATCAGGGGGGGGGGCAAAAAATTTTTTTTTAGAAAATTAAAATAATTTAATATGTTTAAATAGTATAAAACAAAAACAAATCTACTATAAAACTTTAAAAATTTTAAATAAAATCACAATTTTAATAAAATTAAAATTTTAAAAAATTTGGTAGTGATTTATCAAAAAATTTGGAAAAAACTGAATTTCTTACTCTTAATTTTTTTTAATTTAGAAGATTTTATTTTTCAAAAGTAAAAATATATCATTTTTAAAAATAAATGAAATAAAAAAAGAAATTTTGCCCCCCTCTGCCCCCCCCCCCCCCCCCCTGTAGGATGCCATAGGTGTGTTTCAGTGTTGGGGTCCCTAAATCCACACCTGAAGTAAAGATATTTTTTATTATTAAATCGGGAAACTTGGACCACTTATTTTTTCAACATAGATAATATTAATTTTTTTTCTTTTTCAGATTTGCTTTGGATCTATATAAGAACAATTTATTAGATATCGTGAATTTAACATTCATAAATCCCTTTAAAAAGACAACTACACTTGGATACAATCATCGATTCAAAGTAAGAAGAAACTGAATTAATTAATTAAGCATCTCATTTAATTCTTTTTTTAATCCTTTGTTCTAGGAATTGTATTCATGGGACAAGGGCAACCAACTCACATATCCAATCCGATACCATGAGATCGGATACAATACAAATTCCTCTCGAGGTGACGATCGCGATTCATCAGGGGAATCCACTACATATGGAAAAACAGGAATGGAATTGTATTAAATCAACAACCATAATAACACTCCAGCTCAAGCTAATAAACATTCAAAAATGGCCATATAAAATAAATACTAAAGGATATATATTATTAAAATAAAATTTGGGAAATTAACATTTAATCAAAGATAATAAGTTAGAGGAATGAGATATATTTCTTTGAAGAGATTCTAATTATTTCATAAACCTCGTTCATCACTAACATGTTTATATCATTATGGACTGTCTGCCTGATTTATTTGAGCTAAGAGATTGAAATTTTATATTTAAGTTAGACACCTCCCTGGAACGTGAAAATAAGCTTTTAAACAAGATCGGCCAAAAAGTACTAGTATTTTTTCAGTTTTTCTCAAAATTCGCTTTAATTATTATGATTAAAATTCAAAAATAGATTATTTTTTAGATGCTCTTTCAAATGTATATTCTTATTTTGCTCTCAAAGTTGTTTGATGCCCACTTTACTCTTGTACTTTATAGGAAAGATAGATTGTGGAACTCGTTTGAGGTTTTGACTTACAAGGTAAACGTTCCAAGGTGCCAACGCCAATTTGGTTTTCTTGAGCTTATTTGTGTCAGTTTCGATTAGTTATTAGTCACTTTATTAGTCATATCCGTGCAAATTTAGATTTAACATGGCATAGGTCACATTTCTTTTAAAATTTTTGAATTTCAAAAAATTACAAAAGTTCAATTTTTTTCGAAACTCTCTTGAAAGTTAAATACATAAATTAGAAATGTGTTTCTTGAGGCAATGGGTTCAGAAAAATGAGTACTTTAATTTATGTCTTGAGAAGATTTTTCAGAATCTTTATAGTTTTCGCGTAATTTTCATTCAAAGTGTGTCAATTTTCAAAAGATGGAAAAACGTAATGTCCAAATTATTTCTTTAAATTCTGTGTATAAATAGAGCAAAGTACCTTTGATGACATGGCATAGGTCAAATTTCTGTTTAAACTTGTAAATTTTGGTAAATTGCAAAAGTTCAATTTTTTTGGTAATATTTGAGGCCCTTTAAATAAGTGAAATCTAAATTTGCACGGATATGACTATTAAAGTGACTAATAACTAATCGAAACTCAGTCAAATAAGCTCAAGAAAACCTAATTGGCGTTGGCACCTTGGAACGTGTTCCTTGTTAATAAATGTTCACTGGCTGGAATCACTCGATAGACCGTGGATTTGGAGACATTTAGATTCAAATCAGACTTAAAATCATTCGGGCTTCTTATGTTGTTGCTTGCTGCTCGCATTATCCGGCGTTCATCTCACTGGGATAACTTTTTGTTTGGTCCTCACGTTTGATTTTCACGATTGCAAAAAATCTTCCTCTTAAAATATTTGAAGGAGGTATATAGCTGAGTGTTGATAATCAAATAGGAAGAATAAATGAGCAAGCAGCTAGTTATATTTCAATTTATTAACAAACCAGGGCCGACGTTTCGGTCACGTATGGGACCATCTTCAGGGCCAGGTTAATGTCTGAAAATACATATAATCCTCGCCAAGTTATATTGGGCATTCACAATTACACGTAGATTAATCATGATCATGCCTATGTATGATAACAATAAAATTTGAGGCATGATCATGATTAATCTACCTGTAATTGTGAATGCCCAATATAACTTGGCGAGGATTATGTGTATTTTCAGACATTAACCTGGCCCTGGTTTGTTAATAAATTGAAATATAACTAGCTGCTTGCTCATTTATTCTTCCTATTTGATCTTAAAATATTGTTAATAATTTCGCCAATCCATTAAAAAATAGCAAATAATTTAGAGAACCGAATCATTGTATTTTAATTCTTTACTTTCTCTTATCTATATATGTAATATATTTTATTTTACATTATATTGTACAGTGAGTACCAAAGTTAATTTTCACCCATGCGTTTTCAATGTGATTATTTCATTGTTTTTTATAAAAAGATGATTATTGTAAAATTTTCAAGGTTTGGATTTCTATTAAAAACTTTTCATATAAAAAAAAAAAAAAACAAAGAAATAACCACATGTGGAAAAGACATGAGTGACATTATCTTTGGCACTTACACATTATTATTTATAATTTCCCAAATAATCTAGAAAAAACTCAAGAAACATTTCCGCTCTTAAGCTTATAAATGTAAATAGCAAATTTTAATAATTTTATATGGCTTAAAATATAAATTTGCAATTGGCTAGAGTTGTTTTTGAGAGTTCAGGTGCTTCCATTGAAAAAAAAAAAAAAAAAACCAAAAACCTGTTTAAAATCTATATAAATAAAAATAAATAATAAAATGGCTCGAGACTGGATAAAAAAAAAATAATAAACAAATGTAATATTAACTTTTTTGTATGAAATTATATTTTCAAACTAATTTAGCTGCTATATATATATATATATATATATAAATAATTTTTAGATAATACTAAAGTTATTTAGGTTTTGTTTTGAAATATCTTCCTAATGTATATAATAAAATATTCGCGAAATATTTTATAAAGAGTGAGTGATGTATAAATGAATATTGGGTGTTTATTATATAAAAAAAATAAAACCAATAAATAAAAAATATCTAATCAATTCATAATCTCTAGAAATATTTTGTACTTGTTTGCATCTTTAGGCGCATTTAAAAAGTTTTCAAAAATGTTTTAAGGAAGAGTTTTTTTTTTTTTTTTTTGATTTTAAAATAAATAGAAAATTAAAAATTTAAAAGAAAAAAACAAAAATTTCGAGAAATAATTTTTTTTTTTTTTTTTTTTTTTTTGAATTTTTTAAAATCACAGTCATAAAATTAGAACAAAAGTAGGTTTTAAATTATTTTTATTTTTTTTTTTTTATATATTTTTTTTTTATTTTCTAAATAAGATATTTATTTATTAATCCGATACCAGTACATTCTATTATATGTGAATTGTCTCCTTCTTCTTTTTTAATTGTGAATTTTGCCTGAAAAAGAAAGAAATAATTATTATTATTATAGTTTGGAGGGAAAGTGGTGTAGGTTTTCCGTGAAACATATTTATAAGTAAAAATTATTTAGGATATGTGAGGTTTCACTACTAGAATACTAATAGGTCTTGTTGACATTAAATTAAATACATTGTAATTATTGATATAAAAAATTAAATTTACGAAATTGTGTATTAATTAAAATTTAAATATTAGTAGAGAGATAAAATGTGGGTCCAGGGTAAAGAGAGGGGGGCAGCAGACAAGACCACTAAGCTTTGACCATTATAAAATCTTTAAAATGAATTTCAAGAAAATTAGAAAAACCTAAAAAAGTACACCAGTAAAGTACTAGTGCTCGAGGTTTCCCAAAGACGAGACCTAGCGCAATTTGTTTTCTATGCCGAAACTAGGAATCATTTAAAATTTTAAAGAAATTTTTGAAGGGAATTTCGAGAAAATTAGAAAAAACTAAAAAAGTACATCAGTAAAGTACTAGTACCCGAATTTTCCCAAACATGAGACATAGCACAATTTCATATTGGGACCATAAATAGTATATATTTAAAATTTGAAAAAAACGTTAGAGCCGTTTTCGAGAACTGATATGCTTACATATAAACATACCATCTATTGCAATAGTATTGAGAAAAAAGCCCGGCAGTTAATCAGCCCAAATGGCACATGTTCACTAATATATTAAAAAGATAAATTTTTATGGTAATAAAGGCCGATCGCCCAATTGCCTGCTTTGAAAAGACAGGGGCGTATTTATGGGGGGGGGGGGCCGAGGGGGCCCGCCCCCCCCGAAATTCCCCAAACACATATACATATATAGGGATATACAGACATCAACGCAACAAATTTTTCCGCAGGATGGACAACTTTGGTTCCGCAATAGAAAAAATGGTCCGCAAAAATTTCGTGTGAAAAAAATATAGTTTCTTAAAAAAAATTTTCCGCAGAAAAATTTTTGAGTTCGAGCCCCCCCCGAAAAAATTTCTATATACGCCCCTGGAAAAAGATATTTCTTAGACAGACCAGCTGCCATTTGGGCTGCCTAACTTCCGGGCTTTATTCTCAATACTATTGCAATAGATGGTACATTGCTCGTTTAATATAATAAGATATAGTCTATATATATATATATATATAAATCTGGGAACTTTTTTTCCGGGGTATCAGTGTGCTACCCAGTGCACCAGGCCTGAACCTGGAACATTCGAGAAAACCAGGCCTTTTGCATTGAACAATTATATTTACAATAGATTTAAAAAAAATAATTTAATCATGAGTCAATCTAAACTTACAGTGGTTAGTTTTTCTGCCACATGAATTGCTGTCTCAGTGTGAAGTGTAATCGGGCCGCAACGAATTCGAGATTCTCCTCTGGCAATTGCCATCAGCACGATCATCTATAATTAAAAAAATAATGAATGAATACTGGAGTGAGTGTTAGAAGGAAATAAAAAGTGAAGATCATAATATAAGTCAAATAGAATAAGCCAAATAGAAAGAATTTTAAGTATATATACAATCATTTCAATATATATATATATATATATATAAATTGACCTGGCGACCAGGAAGACTGCAACCCCGTAAACAACCCCCCTCAACCTTCCTTCTCTTGAAAATGGCTCCAAAAGGAGAGCCGAAACTTTGAGTAAATCTCAGCACCCCACGCGACTTAACCCGAGAAAACTTATCTTTGCATACATCCTGTCGCAGAAACCTTCCAGAACATTTATATATATATATATATGATATATCGTATATATAAATATAATGAATTGATTGCTAAATAAAAAATCTGGTGTGACTGGCGCACAGCACACAACTTTCTCTTACCCTTCGGCATATATTTTGAACACACACAAAGCGACAATGAGAAAGTCAACATCGACCGAAGAATGTAGAACATTTGCCAGATATCGAACTTTCACAGTAATACTGGTATACATATCCGTAGCCACGGGGTGTTTGAGGCTCAAACCCCTATATATATATATACTTGAGAGCAAAAAAAATCGGCCATTATGCACACTTTAATTCCAACTTAACATGCTTACTTTATCTTCGCTAATCGAAAGTTGTGTTCTGTGCTTGTCACACCAGATTTTTTGTGTCCACATTATATTTAGTTTCCGGACAGTACGGTATATTCCAATTTCAGGATTTTTTTCCCCCATTCACATTCACAAACACATTCACACAGTCTTTCCGGCAACTTAGGCCATTTAAGACTTTACAATAACAGTTAATGATTTTATCAGCCCCCGGGCTTGGTGTAGTTGGTAGGGTGCCTACCTTCTTCTATACCGAACGTCGTGGATTCGGACCCCAGCCAGTCCGATGATTTTATTTAAGCCATTTGGATACCAAATGGCTTAAATAGAAATGCCTGTACCCCCAATAGATATTATCATATATAATGGTTTTTTTGCTCTCAAGTGTACTCGTATATCCTACTCTATATAAACAAGAGAGAAAAGAGAACCCATAATCAAAAGAAAGTTGCCTGGAGCAATCACAACATTCACTTATGGCTATAAAGAAAAATAGAATGAATTACTTGATCTTGGGCGAAATTATCCACACAAGCATTATTATCAAGATTTTTGCAGAGTTCTTCAGCAGCTGCTTGACCAACTTCATCAGGTCTCAATTCTCTTCTTCCGAGTGATGAACCACCAAGTAGACATCCAGTTGAGGTTTCAGCTACCAAACTACAAAGTTAAATAAGAATAATAAAATAATAAAGAAACCATCAGTGATGATACAATTGTGTGCACTACCCCACTACTTTAAAAAGTAAATTTAATTAGTAAGTATTGAAATATTGTTAGATTAATCCTTCTTACAGCATACAAACATAGAGAATAAAAAAAGGACTAATCTAATTAATTTACGACAATCTAAAAGTCCTGGAGGTGATGTCTTCACCAAAGAACGGAACGTTGTCGAGTTAGCCCCTATTTATATCATTTGTATTTTTGTTAAAAATTCTAAAGCTACAACTAAACTTTCGATTAACTTCAAAAAGATACTGAAGACGTACTTTAATTAAAGAAATCCCCGCTTTTGGCATTATTGTAATTATTTTTTTTTTAAGAAATAAATATTATAATTTAATTACAGCATCATTCTATTTGAAGGGACTTTGGGGGGAATTGCGGACGCAAGGTAAAACTGGATAAAGTGATTTTCTCTTTTCACCCCGCTTAAAGGATTTTCTATTTCATCCGATGTTCTTAGACGAAGCTCTATCTTGTAATACATTTCAGCCACCCCTCTTATATAATAATATATATGGGTCATTCTACAAAAAATGGGTCAACTTCGCTTAATTGCAAATAATTCAGTGACTACCAAACATATTGACTTTTTTTAATCATCAGGTAATAGAAAAAGTTAATAATTTTTGGACACACGAAATTTAAAAAAATTTAATGAAAATATTCGTCTTTTTAACCCTAAAATGTCAGTCCCCTGGTATACTGTTCAAAAAGTGAACATTTAAATGCAAATTTATTTTAAACTTTAGATTTCATAGTGTACACCCACCTTGAGATCGCCAATAATCTCTTAAGAACTGATGATGGATTTATTTAATTAAAACCGAAACGTCTTCTGAATGGAGATTTTTATTCGATAGAGGCTCTCCTTTTGGCTGACATCCTCTCTTCCTGTGAATCATTCTAATCGTTTAACAGTCACTTGTCTTATCAACAACTTTAGATTTTATATCATTATTATCCATATCGATATAATCTAAGATACTTTATTATGGATTCAATAAAATTAACTTATTGTCTCTCAATATTATTACAAACAATTGAAATCCAAGTTACAAATTGTGAATTTCAAATTCGACCCCAAAGTTGACCCATTTTTGTAGAGTGACCCAATATATATATATAATGACAACTAAAAGATCCTTTGTTTTCCGTATCTATCCTGAGAAACTAAAGTCTTTATACAAAATGATTGAAACATACTTAATTCCAGAGCCATTTCCAACCGCTTGGCTGGTATCTT
This sequence comes from Euborellia annulipes, assembly GCA_023213315.1. Lineage (NCBI taxonomy): Eukaryota > Metazoa > Arthropoda > Insecta > Dermaptera > Anisolabididae > Euborellia > Euborellia annulipes. The sequence goes on from JAKCPI010020681.1 coordinate 30,820, forward strand.
CTTTATAACTCTCAATGTCTATAGGCACTGAATAAGATTCGTGTATTGTTCTTGCTGCAGAATCAGACATTTGATGAGCCATCTAAAAAAAAAAAAGTCAATTTAAACATATTTTATATAGACTGTATTTATTATCTATATATAAAGATATTAATATATACAATAGATAGATGGTTAAATAATAATTGTGAATAAAAATCGACCAGTATAAAAATTGACATTTATTCATTTTCATTTATGTCAAATCGGAGTAGTGGCTGTGAGATGTATAAATGGATAATTATGGGCAGGAGCAGCCAATAAATAGAACCTGCATACAGAGTCTGTTTATTGGGTGCTCCTCCCCATAATTATCCATCTAGAAAACTATAAAAATCTTACCAAATTATTTTCTTTTAAGTTACTTGAAGAGCAAAATCGAGATAGCGAAGGTTGGCAGATCTTATAATTCAATCTTTATCAATCGTCAGATTACATGATAGAACAGCTTATTTTCTGCCTCGCGCTGTTATTTCTGTTTATTATTTAATATTGGTTCCTGGCGTCCGGATTTGAGTTTCAAGTGTGGTGGTATACTTATAATATTATTTTCCATACAAATAAAAGATCCGCATGCATAGAAGTATAATTTTAAAAAACAAATAATAGATTTTTTTAAAAATCTGGTGTCTGTTCTGTGCTGCTGCCAATATATTAAAATTCAAGATGTAAAATTTATTTGTATGGGAAAATATATAAATTTTGTTACCATAGTATCCATTTCTCATATCTTTCCTATGAAGTACAAGAGTAAATGTCCTCCTCTATGGTTTGGAAGCAACGTCCTTGTGAATTTGTGCCATTTGGTCAGATGGTGAATAAGGAGGTCTATCAGAATCCTAGTGTGCATGAGGATGCTGTGTCCAAGACGAGGCCCGAATTGTGGGAAAATCAAAGTTGGATGTTGCATCATGACAATGCGCCAGCTCACGCTCTCCTTGTCTTCAGCTATCTAGCAAAACACCACATCCATTGTGCTCTATCCACCGTATTCTCCGGATCTAGACCCAGCAGACTCTTACCTGTTTCCCAACCTGAACACCACGTTGAAAGGACGTCGAACCATAGAGGAGCTACAGGAAATGCGACGAAAAACTTGTGGACCAAAAATGGAAGAAACGATGGGAACGGTGTATTGCTAGTAGATGTTAGATGTGATTATTTTGAAGGAGATAGTTCTTAAAATGTTGTACAATAAGCAATAAAACTGATACAGCAAAAGTTTGATATGGGGATTAGAAAGTGAGAAGCTCCCATTGAATATAAATATGCGAGAAAATATCTCATATCGTCTATATAATCTAATTAGAGATGAAAAATGGTTTTTATATTCAAGAAAGCCGAAATAATTGGAATACATCATTAATTATTAATATTATGGAAGGTAATCTAACTCATTTTTTGAAATACAACAAAAACTACTCAAATTACAATCTCCAAACGGACGACACACATTTTTTTGTCTCAAATAAGAGAATTATTTTAAAAATAATTAAATGTTACCCTGAGAGGAAGAGTTCCCGCGACGAAAGTCCATCCCCAAACACGAAGTACTCTTCCTGGATTGATCATATCCACAGGATTCAAATCTCGTACGGGTCGAATACGGATATGAACTTCACCCATGCCTTTCGGGAAGTATCCTCTGAAAATTAAACAAAAAAAATTATTTTCAAATTTAGTTTTAAATTTACTCACACCTCAATATATTTGATGTTCATTTTAAAATATTATTAAAAGCTTAAATTAATTAATTAATTGAAAATCTTACCATAAATTGTATGTTTGCGTATTTTCGGGGAGTTTATTTATCTCTGAAGAATTTACAATTATATAAGAAAAATTTGCAGGTGAAATTTTCTAATCAACGCAATCAGTAGATAAGAATTATTACTAAAAAATTTCTATGTTTGATTTTATCAATCTTTTATGATTATTTTCTTTTCTAGAATGAATGAATTAATAATATTTATTTAAAGCGTTGATAATGTATATATAATTTTAGAGAAATTTAAAAAAGAGAACGTCATCGTCCTAACGCTTGCGCCTCAATAATTGTATGATTCAGACAAAAGGAATTTAATAATAAATAAAATGTGAAACATCAATGAATTTAGTAAAAATTATTTTTCTAATGACATACAGTATATAATCATATAAAAATTACAATTCCAAAATATACTTTTTTTTTAAAAATAAAATAGGCATATGCTGTTATATATATATATATATATATATATATATACGAGGTGTGTATAAAAAGATACCTAACTTTTTCTGTATCATTATTGCTTATGTAACATTTTAAGCACTGTCCCCTTCAAATTAGTCCCTTCAAGTCCTTTCAGTTTGAAAAACAGGAAAGAAAAAGTCTGTTACGGCTAGGTCCAGGATGGGGCATAACGGGAATGTGATGTTTTGATAGATAGCTGCAGACAAGGAGTGACGCGTGTGCTGGCGCATTGTCATGATGCAACATCCAACTCTGGTTTTTCCACAATTCAGGCCGCTTTCTACACACAGGATCCTTTTTTATGTTTCCCAAACTGAAAAACAAGTTGAAAGGACGTCGTTTCCAAACCATAGAATAGAAACAGGGCAATGCGAAGAGAAGCGCGAGCGCCGTCCCAAAAATGTGTCCCAGGAGCGTTCCAAAAATGGAACCGTGTATGGCCAGTAGAGGGGACTATTTTGAAGGGGACATTTGCTTAAAATGTTGTTCAATAAACAATAAAACTGATACAGCAAAAGTTCGGTTTCTTTTTGTACACACCTCGTATATATATATATATATATATATATATATATATATATCATATATGTTCTGAAAGGTTTCCGAGACCGGATGCGAAACTTATCTTCGCATACACCCAGTCGCGGAAACCTTCCAGAACATATTATATATATATATATAGACACATTTTGAATTAGCTTTCATGAAATTCATTTATTAGTTTTTTCAAAACAGTCATTTTTCAATTAGAAAGGAATCTCAATTTTTGATTAATTTAGAAAAATGTTATTATTTGGGGAAATTTTAGTTATAGACCACATTTTTGTATTAATTATTTATAAAAAATATAAATACTGTAGAACGTTTTGACTGCTCATTCTGCAGCCGTTCTCAAGTACTGTGCACTTGCTCCGATTCAAGTGAACTAACTGTCATGACCGTTACGTGCCTTTTTTATATGCCAAAAATGAAGAAAAATGTTAAAAACAAAAAAAAAAAGAAAAGTTTTTCAGACGTTTTTGAGTATTTTTTACAGATTTAAAAGTTTACTGGTACACAAGCAAAAGGATTAATAGAAGATGAAATAAAAACAAGACTTGTTTTCGGCCCGAATTAAAATTTTATTTTCCTTTGTCGACGTTTAGAAGACTAAACGTCACCCATCTTCAGGACAAAAATGTTGAAAAATTCTTAGACCTGCCTCCTTCAGTTGTTAGGAAAGTAACGTTCTGTTAGTATTAACTCTGATGGTGGCTCAGCATATGTACACGCAGAGGGATTTGTATATTCCAAAATATACTAACATTATTACTTACCTAACAACTGAAGGAGGCAGTGCTAAGAATTTTTTAACACGTTTGTCCTGAATATGGGTGACGTTTAGTCCTCCGAAACGTCGACAATGGAAAATAAAATAATTCAGGCAGAAAACAAGTCTTATTTTGATTTGATTTTCTATCTGTATTACGGGCTTCCTCCACATTGTCTTTTTTAAAAGGATTAATAATTGTAAAAAAATATTCTAATTTAGAAAAAGGTTTTAATAAAATATTGAGCAAAAAAATAAACAAATCTACTGAATGCGTTTCAAGTATTCAAAATCATTAATTAATTAACTATTAACGTGTCAGCTATAAAAAATTTGAATTAAACAATATATAAATCACAAAAAACAAATAATAAATTGCCTGTATTTGAAATCAGCCAAAGCGAGGAAATTCAATTATAAATTTGTAATCCTTTTTTTTTATTATATATGCCACCCTTCATTTCAGGGGTTGGGATGAGATATTTGAAAATCTATAAAATATCAAAAGAAGAACATTTGGAATGGATTGTTTCTAAATAAGTTGTACGTGTCGCTAAAAATAACCCTAGAAAGAAATGAATTGAGATAAATTGTAAAATTTAAATTCAAATCAAATTATTCTTTATTTCTACGTAAATTTTTTCAGAGATTTTGATATATTTATTGTGCAATAATAGTTGAGAGCCGATCGTTATCGTTAAACTCAATAGATTGCATGAGAAGTTAAATGGCCTTGTTTTTAGCATTATCTCATATTTTATTCATAACTAAGCTTAGTTAAATTATTTTTTTTCAACTTCCTAAAGCATTCATAATTGAACATTGCATATATATATATATATATATATATATATATATATATATATAAACCTCTCCGAAATGAAACGCAAGGGTAGTGGAGACAGGTTCGGCTGATGATGAAAACAAAAATATTCGGCCAAAACATTGACCATTCTCAAGAGGTCAATGAAAGAATTTTAATAAAAATCGAAATGTTAATACATTTTTATAAAATAAAAATTAATTAGAACAATTAATGAATAATCATTTTTACTATATCCAAAATGTACAATGCTTATACCTCGAAAATGGACTGAGGATGAAGATATTCCACTACTCTTGAGTTTCATTTCGTAGAGGCTTACTTCCTGGCTGCCCGCACTCTCACCTATTGTATTTTATTTTATTTATGAGGATGCGTTACAAGGGCAGCCAAGGCGAAAAATAAAACAAAAATCTATTTTTTGTCGACGTTTTCGAGTGCCGATCGCACTCTTCATCAGGACAAAAATGATGTCAATTCGTCAGGTCGTTTGACATGGCAGTGTAGCAACGTTTTAACCAATTTACATTTACTTGAAGACTCTAGTATTTCGAGGTCGAATTTTGTCCTGATGAAGAGTGCGATTGGCACTCGAAAACGACGACAAAAAATAGATTTTTGTTTTATTTTTCGCCTTGGCTGCCCTTGTAACGCATCCTCATATCATAATAACCAGCCATCAAGAAACAACTAGTTTATTTTATTTATTTTTTGGTTAGGCTCGGCTCGTGAGAGCCCACCCACTTGCGGATTTGGCTCGTTTGTAGGCGATCCGAGCCGGGCTCGGGTGCAAATGTCCGGAGTGTATAGGGCGCTTAAACAAATTGTACAAATGGTGCTTAAAAGTCGGTTTTGTCATAATTGTGAGTTTGCACTATCTACAGACCTCTTCAAATATCGATGGCGTCCGCCTAAATATTATCAATCCTCCGACATAACTTTCAAAGCAATCAGTTTTTGTCTAAAATCTTCTGAACACCAAGCTCCTTCAGGTCCATGCCAACCAACAATAAACCTAAACGATTTAATCGACGAGAAACGGTTCTGATAGATACTTGATTTTCTCTAACGTTTTTTTTTTACAAGTTTTACAATTATCTGGCCAGAAATAGGATTTTTTCACTCCTAGCGAGAGATGTTACTCCTTCCAGAAGCATCTCATCTTTCCACAAACGAGTTCATCTTAGGTGGGGCATATTTAAAACCGAGAGATGACAGTTTGATCCACTATTGCGTATCTTGATTGAGTGAGATTTTTCTTTGTTGGTTACAATTTTAGTTATTCTCTACTTAAAATTTGTACTAAAAAGTAAAAATTTACATATCTTCTTTATAATGTTTTCCCCTCTTGAGATTCATAAAGAAAACATATAGTTAAATAGTTTGAATTATCTTTCAGGTAGATAAAAATAATTCTTGCAATCCCCTATCACTTCTTCTCCATTCTCTTAGTTCTGTTTTTCACTTTTATTTATTTAAGATTGTGCTGAAATGAAGATGATTTTACCATCACCGTCGATGATTTTACCCTCACCGCATCCCTACAGTCCCTAGATCATAGAAGAAGCATGTCTGCACTCTCTTCTATACGTATTATCATGGTCAATGGTCGGCCGAATTGAAAGCAATTATTCCACTTAATGTAAAACACGGAACACAAGGGGGGCATCGTCCCAGCATCTCTATGCTGTTCAGATCACGATTAATAGAACTAGTCAATTCCAATCTTCTTTTGTCCTTATGACCTCCAATGAATGGAACAAGCACCCTGCTTCTATCTTCCCCGAAATCTACAATCTTCAAACTTTCAGGTCTAATCTCAACAGGCACTTCTAAGTTCCGGCAGTTGAGTTCCCTTTTTTGCTCCTTTGTTTTAACTATATTCTTCCTGGCTGCATGTGACCACTGGTCAATTAGGTCTTCCAACCTTATGCACTCTTCAAAAGTGTAATTTTAGCGAATGCACACAATACCAGAAGTGTTAGTTCTTCAGAGAAAATAAAGTCTTAGGGATTCCAGTTTAATTAGAGCTCAAACGTTCTTTTATAACTTCTCTTCACAGAAATAGAAGTAATACTATTTATTAAATTTTCAATAGTTAATACTATTAATATATGAAGTTTTCAAAAAGGAATTAGCTTTTAGAGGGTGGCCCAGAGCTGAAGGAAGTCTACTTTGGAAACTCAACATATCTAAGGTCTGCTGGTCTTAAGAAAAATTTCTTATTCATATAGCATTCCGCTGAAGACCATGATCCGGGAGTTTTACACTGAAATGATTCTGATTTCCTTTCATAAATGAGCGAATCATATAATGTAATTACATTTTAAGGGTGTAAGTCGACTTGTAAGAAAGCGAAAAGACAATTAGATCATTATTAGTAGTTAGTTCTGGGTCCATTAGGAAAGCTCTTTGGTAATAACTTTATCATCTCTAAAACGCAGACATGTAATATCATTTTATCAAAATGATAAAAGTTCACCTCCATCATGAGCAATCTCAGCAGAGTGAATGACTTATGAATCATGAATGAATAAATTTAATAAGTGAGAGTTGATCTTCTAGCATAACTTGTTGGTTTCTAAATTTCTTTATAGACTATAATATATTGATAATATATATATATGTTGTATATATATCAATTTTTTTTTTTTACAAAATGAAACAGATCCTTTTGAAAAACTTAATCTTATATTCTATACATAGTTGAACAATGATACTGTAAAGTAAGAAAATCAACTGAAAAAATCGACTTGGTAATAAAAAAGAAAAATTTCATTCATCATCTACATTAGAACAATCAGAAAAATTAATCATAAAAAAATCTCAATTCATTTTTTTCAAGGCTTTAAAAAAAAATGTTAAAAACTCAAAAACAATTTATATAAAAAATATTACCTGCGAATAAGTTTATAATCAAAAGAAGCTCCGAAACGTTCTAACAGAGGACGAAATACTTCAGTGGTGTAATCAAATTGTGGAGCCATTTGAGTGTTAGTTCCACCGCGAAGTCGCAAGATAGTTTCGTTATTAGCGAACAAGCAACAGGGAAGAGCGACTTGAAGCATAAGACCAATACTCCTGAAATGTGTAAACAAATCCGTGGTTAGAAGTTTAAACAAACAAATTAAAATTTAAAGTCTTTAATTAATAATAATTTTTTGCTTATTAAAACATTATTTTTTTCACTCTATTATAATAAAAAATTGTACTGATCCGCAAAACCAAACATGTCTATAAAGAGAAGACATTTTGAGTGAAATAATCAGAATTTTTTTTACGACATTTGTAATCTTGAAAAACATAATAAGTCTTTTCAAGAAATATAGTAGAAAAATGTCGATAAAAATATAAATAAATATTTTCGAGATTTATATATTTGAATTAGATTTGACTTAGTAAAGTCCGAATTGAATCGAGATGTTTTGAATACTAATATCTAATTCAAATATATAAATCTCGAAAATATTTAACTATAAACGAACCCCACGGCCTTAAAGGCTTTGCTGCTTACAGTAGTGTGTTAAAGCAGATCCAGATATATGTCCATCTACTGGTTTAACAAGCGGTACACAAGTGGAAAATTTTTCTTTAAAGTTTTTCACGTTTTAGTTACTAGTTAGTGACTTACAAGACTAACTGCATATAAGGGGAAGTGAGTTTTATTGGTGCAGGTCGAGGGTCCGGTGGCCTGGTGCAATGGAGAGCACGCCTATGCTCCAGAAAGGCGGAGATCCTGGGTTCAATTCCCGGGGGCCATGGGATGTTTGGCCTCACCAATAAATAATACTCACATCTTTGTTAGAAAAATATAATTGTTCAATAAACAATAAAACTTATTACAGCAAAAGTTCGGTTTCTTTTTGCACACACCTCGTATATATAATAAAAAATTGTACTGATCCGCAAAACCAAACATGTCTATAAAGAGAAGACATTTTGAGTGAAATAATCTGTATTTTTTTTACGACATTTATAATCTTGAAAAACATAATAAGTCTTTTCAAGAAATATAGTAGAAAAATGCCGATAAAAATATAATATGGAAAAATGAAAAAAAAAAGGCACTAATATATATATATACAAAAGGAAGATAGATTAGATATCAGGCGAATGTATTTATAAAAAATCTGGTGTGACTGGCGCACAGCACACAACTTTCTCTTACCCTTCGGTAAGAGAAAGTTGTGCACCGTGCTGGTCACACCAGATTTTTTGTGTCGAGATATATTTAGTTTCCCAAGGCACCTTAGTTTCAAACTTGCATTTTAAATGTTGACTGCTTGAAATAAACTATGGTTATTTTTCAAAATTTTAATCTCATATTTGGACATTTTATACACAATATAGAATCGTAAATAAATACAAAATTTCATAAGAATTGGAAAAAAAAATTTTAAATGCGTAAAAAGTTCCAAAGGGGACCCCCTTTTGAATCGAAATTAACATACAAATCCCTATAGGAAATTAACATTAGGCCTATGAGAGAAGGCGGAGAGACAGGCGATAATGTTTGCAAGTGAGAGAGAGAGAGATATATGTTTTCTCCTAAGCAATTAAAGACACAAATAAAATAAAAATAAATGGGAATTTAAATAATAATTGATTTTTAATCTAATAAAAAGAAAAAGATTTAAATTCCGTTACCATGGCAACCATTTCTATCTTTCCTATGAAGAACAAGAGTAAAGTGGTCTTCAGAAGATTTCAACGGCAAAATGAGAATATACATTTTAAAGAGCATCTAAAAAATAATTGATTTTTGAATTTTAAAAAAAATCCTTGGAGGGAATTTTGAGAAAATCGAAAAAAACTGAAAAAGTACATCAGTAAAGTACTAGTACTTTTTGGCCGATTTTGTTCAAAAGCTTATTTTGAGCGTGTGGGAAGGTACCTAAGTTAAATATAAAATTTCAATCCGGTAGCTCAATTCCTTCATGCTAAAAATCTGTCCACACATACAGACACACGCACGCACACACACACACACACACACACACACACATACATACACACACACACACAGACCAATTTGCGGGACCCACTTTTTTGGACTCAGGGGACCTCAAAACATGTATATCCATCAAAATCTCGACATCGAATTTTTGACATGATCGCAATACTTTCTCTCCTATATATTTCATATATAGGCTAAGAGAAAGTAATATATATTTCATATATAGGCTAAGAGAAAGTAAAAATAACATAATGAATAATTTATAGACTATTATTAGTTGACCTGTTGTTGAGGATATGAGTGGTTAATCTAGATTCTGGATGAAGGGAAATCAACAAATAAATGAAACTAAAAACCTTGTTGCCAGTTTATTATGAGATTATTTTAGACTGCCTCTTCCATAAACATTTTTTCTAGAACTATTAATTTGGTCCCTTTTACTTTGATATTTTTTATAGAAGTTGTGGAGACTAACTGTATGGAAAGAGCGGAGGGGGGTAATTACACCCTTTGCCCCACCCTCTTGTATCCGCCTTAGCTGTATGGAATACCTTGGAAAAAATTAATCAAACATAAATTGTAATAACAATATCATACCCAGCAGTTTTTGTATCAGCGGAATATTCTCCTCCACGGATTTTTCCAGGATAAAATTCAATTTCGGTTGAACCAAGTTCTCCTCCTTTGAGTCTCCCATTGCAAATTTCCTTTACTAATTCTAATCCTATAAAAAAAAAACAAAAATTGTTTAGAGAGGATGAATAAAATAGAAAATTAAGGGGCCTTTACACGATCAGTCAGACTCATAGATAATCAGACTGTCAGTATTTGGGCGGAAATGAAATTTCGAATAGCATTTTGACTGAACGTGTAAGGGCCCCTTTAAAACAAATTTGGAGATATAGAAAAAGAGACAGCAGGCTGTAAATGGGTAGGTTTGAATGAAAATTCCATGACCAATCTATTATCCGGAAGTTGTATTTAACAAAGGGATATCTCCCATTTGCTGCCTCTAATTCCTTCTTCTATAAAAATCATAATCAAATTGTTTTCCAGGATATAATAGATAAAAATTTAGAAAAATGGGAAATAAAAAAGTTAAAAAAAAAATTGTTAGAATTTCTAAATCAAAATTCAAGCCAGCAGAAAATATTCTTAAGGATTTAAGAAACAGAAATGAATTGATTAAAACGTAATATAAATTTAGAAATAAATGCTCTGGATATTCAAGATTCTGATTTTTATGTGATTCAATTCTATAATTTGTCAGTTATATGGTAAATGTTAAAGTCCTAAAATAATAGAAATTAGTAACAATTATATTTAAAAATCTCTTAAGAAAAAATATTATTTTATTGAAACATCAATTTTTTTTTCAAGATGTGATTATTTTATAATATAGTTAAAAACTTTCACGAGGGCTGATAATTGAATTATTATTATTTCAAACTTAATTATGTAAAATATGACTGTTTTAATTTTCTAAAAATTAAAAAAAAATTAACTTACCTTTCAAATGTTGAGGCTTGAGTCCAGGTTGCGTACGACCGGCTCTAATATTTTTAACTTTAATTGGAATGTTATTTAAAATACTAAAAGTCATAGAAAGTCTAAGAATTTGTCCACCCTAGAAGTAAATAATCATATGAATAATATAAATTTATTTAAATTAAAAAAAGCAAGAGTATAAATGGGTGTATTTTATTGATTGAATTTAATTACCCCTTCAAGTGTGGAGCCATCGATTTCAACAACAGAAGTCATTTTCGGTTTCCGAGAACAAATCACATAAAATCGTTTAAAAATAATAAATATTAAACTTATATTTGTATAAATAAATGAAAAGTAATCGAATAAATATGAAAATATTAAATATAATCAATAGAATTAAGGTGTGTAATGCTTTAACACAATTTTCTTAATACGTCATAGAGGTGTATTTTCAGAAGCAACAATATACATGGAAACCAGAGATAAACAAATGTCGAAAAGAAAATTATAAAATTGTAATTATATTTATTCTATTAATTAAATTAAAATTAAACAATTTTTTTCTAAATGTCTAAAAGATTAAAAACTAAAAAATATTAAGTATATCTCATAAAATCTATATTTTGAAATGGTGGGAAAAGTCAAATTTTTTGAAATTGTCATTTTAAATAATGTTTGACTTAATCATAAATCTATACCTTAACACTGAGATATAAAAAAGATTTATTTAAATATTTTAATATAATTAATTGCTTTAAAAAAATGAGAAAATAAATGTTTTAAAAATTATTAGAAAACACATTCTGTTCTTTAGCGGCCATATTTAAAAAAAGATGTATATTTCAAAGATTTGATACATCAAGTAAACAAAATAATTTTAATATAATTGATGTATTTAATAAATTTTCATCGATTAATATATTAATAATAAGAAGCATTTAATATTAAATAAAATATCTCTAGTTAATTAATACTTATATTTATAATTATTAATCGAAAAGTATTATATTCTTTGACATATTTTGAGGTTAGTAAAATTTATTTATTAAAATTATTTTTTAAATGTCTTTAATTTTTTGAATTTTTAATTTTTTTTTCAGTTTTATAATTTTTATTTACTCATTAAATTTCATTTGAAGTAAGCCTTTATTTGTAAGGTAAGAGAAAACTTTGTTTTAAATCTTACAAATTCACTTTTATTTTAATTTAATAAACTTCTCTTTATTTTATTCATAATTAGTTTTAAGTTAATAAGATACATATATTATAATCATGTCTGTAATTGCTGAAAGATTAGTAGAATGTTTTTAAAGAAATCTTTTGAAATTACTCTGGTATCTGCCAAGAAGAAATAAACTCTATTTTATTGTTTAGATCTTCTTTGAGATAATTTTCCTCGATGAACGAACCAAACTTGATTCTGAATGAGAGGTAGATTCTACTACATGTCTCTATGATCCTCTAGCTTTGTCTGATTTCAATTAATTACTTTCTCAAGGCATGACACACCCTTATGAGATTGAAAATAATTATAGTTTGCTTCAAACTGAATCGTTCGATCTCATATTAAGAGAATATGAAAAAGGAATGAAAAAAATTTAATTTTGAAGCAACTAGAAGACCATCCGACTATTTCTAAAAATAATAATCTTAATCGAATACCAGAGTAATGTGAATTTCCGGTAATAGAATGAAATATAGGTTGTTATTGTAAACAAGTGGATAGGTAATGACAACGAAACGAACCATTTAGATTGCCCGAAATGAATGGTCACTGTCATTTTTTTAGTGTTGTCTGATACAAAATTAAGTATATATATTCCGGAGGGCTTCCACAAGATATATTTAAAGATAAAGTTTGGGTTGACCAAACTAAACAAAAACCCTTTTAAACACAACGAATCTTCTCCTAGATCTCATGCAAATCCAAACCTCTTAGACATTCACCAGACATGAGTACTAACAAGTTTGGGATCCCGAAAACAAACTATCTATCCTACTCTCTTGAAAATGACTCCAAAATGAGAGCCGAAAAGTCTAGATAATCTCAACAATCAACGCACTTAACCTGAGAAACTTTATCTTCACATATATACATGAAAATACATATCAATCCAAAAACATCAAGAGATTGAGAACAATCTTTGTAGTCAGGATTGAATATTAGAGGACAAATTAGACGGAGTTAGAAAATTATATCATAAATCTATATATACTTAAAAGAGAGACAAAAGGACTATTAAATATTGGAACAACGATTGAAAAAAAAAATTGAGACCTCACATTGAGCATCAGAGTTACAAGAACTACCTAATTTCAAAGAAATGAAGAAGAAAGAAGTCGACTTATTCAATCTGAAGTAAGGTGAATACTTGCGTGGGTTCTACTAATAAAGTTTTGGTAAAAAAAAAAGAAAATATCGTTTAATGCAAGAAAAACAATTTGTTAAAAAAGTGACTGGTGATAATTGGGTTGTACAATTATCCTGAACCATATATTTTTGTTGACAGGATTATTATATAGAGATTGACTGGTTGCTCTATGGTTCAAAGGTAGAGGGCTTCTGATACCGAAGGTCAAGGCTTCACATCCCGTCCCAGGCGACTAAATTTATTTCAATTGAATTGGATACGAATCAATTAAAAAATAGGGTCGTGCTCTAAAAGGCCTTCGAAAAAAAAATCGGCTGCGGTAAAAAATAAAAACATTTCAATTGTCCGTCATAGTCATCACTAGGTCAAAATATTGTTTGATAAATTTTTGCATGAGAAATCTCTTTCGATTGTAGATGGCCGTAGGAAAGATTAATCTTCATATAGGCAGGGGTCTATATAATTTGCGTCGATATTTCGATTGCCGATTTTTTTTTTTTTTAAATTCATTTTAAGGTCTTTTTCGAAGGCCATTTAGAGCCCGTCCCTATTTTTTAATTGATTGGTATCTAATTCAATTGAAATAAATTTGGTCGCATGGGATAAGCCAATTATGTTCAATCATTAAAAAAGCTTTGCACATATTTTTAATTTGGCTACTCTTAGGGTTTCTAAATGTGACTAATTCAATGTTTTTTTTTTTTAAATTTTTAATGAAAATTGTCATGTTATAAACCTAGAAAATTTCCATCTTTTTTATAAAAACAATGAAATAGTCACATTTAGAAACCCTAAGAGTAGCCAAATTAAAAATATGTGCAAAGCTTTTTTAATGATTGAGCATAATTGGCTTGTAATACAATTATCCTGAACCATATATTTTTTTGGAAGCTAAAACTTTCACTTGTGATTAAATAAATTAATGAAATCAAGAATTTTTATTTAAACCATACTGTAGGCCTATATTGATTATAGATTTATATATTTAGATGCAAATATTGAAAATATTTATAAAATGTATATATACACTGTATATATGTTTCGGAAGATTTTTTTTTTAATTCTTTTTAAGGTCTTTTTCGAAGGCCATTTAAACTCTGTCTCTATTTTTTTAATTGATTGGTATCCAATTCAATTGAAATAAATTTTGTCGCCTGGGACAGGATGTGAACCCTTGACCCTTGGTCACTGCTCTACCTCTGAGCCAGGTCAAGAGCACCCTGCCAATTCATCCGAATCTTTATATAATGATCCAGTCAACAAAGAAGCATTTATAAATATATATATATATAATGATCCAGTCAACAAAGAAGCATTTATAAATATATATATATATAAATGTCTGAAATTGTAAATCTCAACAACCAACGCGACTTAACCGGAGAAACTTATCTTCATATACACCCAGTCGTGGAAGCCTTCCTGAACATATATACAGTGTATATATACATTTTATAAATATTTTCAATATTTGCATCTAAATATAAATCTATAATCTATATAGGCCTACAGTAGGGTTTAAATAAAAATTCTTGATTTCATTAATTTATTTAATAACAAGTGAAAGTTTTAGCTTACAAATTAGTGTTTTGTGTATCCGTCTATTTGTAGATATTTCCATCCCAGTGTGATTTGTGTTTCGCAAATTGTCAATTATTTCTCTCGTTCTTTTGCTGAGGATGATTCCATCACACTGTGATCGAAATATCTTCAAAAAAATGCCCAAATTATATATATTTTTTGATCGAATGTGTATATGAAGATTAATCTTTCCTAAGTTTCTCATGTAAAAATTTATTAAAACATTGCTATACAACTTTGTAAAAGAAATCTGACATTCATTTGTATACAAAAATCATATTTTCTTTCTGCCCACATGTTGATTTGATAATTATTGATAAAAATCTCTCGTTTGGTGGACGATCATGAGAGCAACTGTCAACAAAATATACTTTTTAATTCACTTCTGTCTGCATAAAAAATATATGTAATATAGGATTAAAGTAATCACTTTCAGGGTTACTTCCTCCAGCTTCTTCAATACTAATTTTCATTGTTTTTTTTCAGTTAACGCAATGGGTGATATGCTGAAAGAGCTTCGAGAAAGATCTCAAAAACGGAAAAAATTATTAGCCCAGACATTTGGCGTTTCCAATGTGGATGAACTCAGACAAGCTCTTGGGACCTCTTCAAAAGGATCAACTCAAAATAATGAACAAAAGACAGAAGAACAATCAGCAGAAAAGAAAACAAAACCTTCTAAGGAACAGACTGCTGATGAATTAATTTATACAGATTCCTCGACATTCTTAAAAGGAACTCAATCATCCAATCCACACAACGATTATTGTCAGCATTTTGTTGATACGGGTCAACGTCCTCAGAATTTCATACGTGATGTTGGATTGGCCGATCGTTTTGAAGAATATCCAAAATTACGTGAATTAATTAAATTGAAAGATGATTTAATTGCAAAAACTGCAGCTCCACCAATGTACCTTAAAAGTGATCTCTTGACTTTTGATTTAAAAGAACTCAATTCGAAATTCGATGTTATTTTAGTAGAGCCTCCTTTAGAAGAATATCAAAGGACAATGGGAGTAACAAATATGCAATTTTGGAGTTGGGAACAAATTATGCAATTAGAAATTGGAGAAGTTGCAGCCGCACGAAGTTTCGTATTTCTCTGGTGTGGTTCCTCAGAAGGATTGGATATGGGGAGAAATTGTCTAAGAAAATGGGGTTTTCGTCGTTGTGAGGACATTTGTTGGATTCGAACTAATATTAATAATCCTGGACACTCGAAAAATCTTGAATCTAAAGCTGTTTTCCAACGTACTAAAGAGCACTGCCTAATGGGTATCAAAGGAACTGTTCGGCGATCCACTGATGGCGATTTCATCCATGCCAATGTGGATATTGATCTGATTATATCAGAAGAAACTGAATATGGTTCTCTTGAAAAACCAGTTGAAATTTTTCATATAATTGAACACTTTTGTTTAGGACGACGCCGGTTGCATGTTTTTGGACGGGATTCTACAATCCGACCCGGATGGTTAACTGTAGGGCCTGAATTAACGAATAGCAATTTCAATGCTGATTTGTACGCTGGTTACTTCACAAATGGACAGGCAACTACAGGCTGTACCGAACGGATTGAGGCTTTAAGGCCAAAATCTCCACCCCCGAAAGGCAAAGGACCTCCTTGGCGCTCTAGGGAGAGAGGCATTTTTAATCGAAAAGGACAAGGAAAGATAATATTACAATAACGGTATTATATTTAAATTAAATATAACATTTTATATTATATATGGTATATTAAGAAATTTAATTGTTTAATAGATAATGAGCAATTTCTAAAATGTTTATTCATATAAATTATTTATAATACAAATTATATATATATAATCAATGTATCTACGTATATATACTTGGATATTAAATATTAGTCCATAAGAGGTCCTAATAAAACTATGAATTGACTTCATATAAAGTCTAAAATATTTAAAATAAAATGAGATAGTGTTGAAAGAAATTTATTTTTCATATTACTTACTGACATTCAACTTCAAACAAAAAATCAAATAATTATTTAACGTTATTTAACACGAAAGATGAAGCCGATAAAGAATTTAGAAAAAACATCATTTATAAAATAAATTGTAAAAACTGCAGCGGCGTTTATGTGGGGAATACTGGGAGATTCGCCAGTGTGAGAATGGCGGAACATAGGAGGTCGGAGGGTAAAGTGCCCTCAGGGGCCACTACCAGTTTAGCTAAACACTGTTTTGAACGAGGCCATCATTTTGACTATAGCAATTTTGAAATTCTCGACACTGAGCCGAACAGATTGAAAAGATTTTTCAAGGAGTCTTGTTACATCCAAAAAAACATCAATGCGGCTGTTAATTACAAAGTGGATACTCAAGGCCTGTCGGATGACATAAAGGCATTGCTAAATTCTTAAAAAAATTTTTTAACTTCGTTTCTTTCTCTCTAGCAAAATGTTTTATTGAAATTAAATTTAATAAATAATTTTATTTTTCAATCAGATCGTTGGCATTTCTCTTACAAATAATAACATTAATCTATTAAAATCCAGATTCATTGACCTCGGTTTGTTTGATTTGAGCCACCTATTTGATATAATTAAAATAATTATTTGTCATTGACGCCTTATTGCTCGAGACAGCTGGTTGTAATGCATAGACCTGCCAATCTAACGTTTCGCTCCGAAATTATAACTTGTATGTGGTATTATTAGAGTGAGGTATGATAATATTATTATTTTAAAAAATTCTTTATATTTCAATTTACTTAAACTCACTCTAATTATTTTTCCTTTTGTAACAGCCGCTGATGAAGAAGTGCTAATAAATGCCTTCGAAATATTCGGATAAAACACTCTAAAAGTTATTTTTCTCATTGCCAAGAAACAAGCATACACCTTCCTTATTTAAACAACTTGGCACGCCACATCCTCTCATAAATCAAATAATATCACTGATTTTCACAAGTTATTGGATTGTCACCTTCAAAGTACTCCCCTTGGTAATCTATAAAATTTTTCCATTGCTACTGTTCACTTCGTCAGGCAATCTATCATTTGGATCAAATCGCTGCTCTTCCAAGGGTTTACTTGAGTTTTGTAAACAGGAAAAAGTCTATCTACTTAGTACGGGAATGAGAAATGAATGTAATAACATTTTTTCTTCAATAATCGCGAATAAACAAAACTCAGTGAACAGGCGAGTTCTCATGGTTCAAGACTCACTCCTTATTTTTTGGGTGTATATATTGAAATTAGCACAATCAAAAGATTCCATTGCCTTCTTCAGCAACCTCATTTCTTGACAGACTTTTTCCTCTTTCCTTAATTCAAGAGACCTGACTCAACTTAAGAAATATAAGAAAAATAGCTAAACTTTATTCCAAAAGACCATCCTTCTAGCAGTAGCTTAACAAAGGGAGTTATTTGAAGGAGACAATAATTCTCAAATTTAAAAAATTTTATCATCACCGCTCTTATATTACTTTCTCTTATTTTATATAAATACTAATATATATTACAAATAAATGTAATAATATATAGATAGAAAAATTAATAAAGAATATATATATATATATTTATATAACATAATAATTAACTTATATGAATAAACATTTTCTATTTTTTTTTCCTTCACCTTATGTTTTCAAATAAATAATAAATTTATTTAAAAACAATAAAATATATAATATTTAATAACTCATAAATCATTTTAAATTCTGTTAATAATCTGGAAGAAATACCAAATTATGGTTGCTCTCATAAAGTAAATTTCGACGGTTTTTATAAAGAGTCAAAATTTATAATTAGGATTTTTTAAAATAATTATTAGGATAAAAACAAACAAAAAATTAATATTTTATTTTTCATTAATTTATGTTAACATTTCAGCTTTTTTTGCGTTCATCTTCAGAGCTCAAGGACTGTCTTTAGGGAAATGATAAAAATCTAATCTTCATTTTACCATCTCCTGAGAAATCGCTGTTTTTATCATTTCTCTGCGACCTATTTGTAATAGAAATATATATAATTAATAAGAAGCTACTAAATATAAGCTCTTCGTTATCATTAACATAATATAAGCTAGACGATTATATTTGGTGTTATCCATTATATTATCCATTATTAATTTTATATATATATGTATATATAAATTATATATCTATATGATAACGAAGAGAAAGATAGCTATCCACAGATCAGGAATCATGATCTCCTCTTCTGTCAAATTTCTTTATATTATTTTGATTGATTCACTGATAGTCAGTTACTTATAATATTTAGTCGCTTCTATCTCTATTCTCTATCTTCTATCTTTAATATATAAATAAAATAATTTCCTGAATTAATGTCAATCTCTTTTGCAAATAATTGAAAAATGTATTTCTGTATATAACGACAACCCTTGAACTTTGTAAAGAGTTCTTTCTATTCAGATCTAAATTCTGACATAATTTTTTTCATATATATAATTGAACTAGTTGCTCTTTATCTTTTTTTTTTTATTGATAACCGAAATCTCATTTTCATAAATGATTATTCCTCGTTATTTATATAATTGGTTTACTAAAATTAAAAAAAAAAAAAAAAAAAAAAATTTTAACTACTATAATATATAGGATATTATATAATATTTTGATTTTTAGAAATAAGTATTTTCTATTTTGATTACAATTAAACAATTTTTTGTTAACTCATCATTTTTATTTATTATTGAAATTGTAATTGCTCATCCTGGCACACTCCTTATGTTTTATTTAAATAAAACTTTTTTTTACCATGTGTATATATATATAATAATCTTCATTAAGTAAAAAATAAGATGTAACAGGGGGGATGTATGGCTGTAGAGCAGATGTTGAAAGAGGTAAGAAAAGAAGGAAATGCAGCCAGTGTATTTTCTTTATTCATTATCCGCCCACGGCTAACGTTTCAGTCCCATGGTTTGGACCATCATCAGAGCTGGGGCTGTGTCAAAAAGGTATATATATAGGAAAGTATATATGCCTTTTTGACATAGCCTCTGATGATGGTCCAAACCATGGGACCGAAACGTTAGCCGTGGGCTGATAATCAATAAAGAAAATACACTGGCTGCATTTCCTTCTTTTCTTACCTCTTTCAACAATAAAAAATAAGAGTTATGGTATTTAATTGATTTTAAAAATGAAATTGCTGAATATAGACGATGAGACGATAACAGTTACAGTAATTTCTTACGAATGCCCTTCGTATTAACTCCAGACGAAGAACCATTGCATTATCTCCTGCACTGAAGTGTGGGGCAGATAAAAATATTTGGACTGTTCTTAAAAATTACTGACTTTTTTTCCTATTTCTTATTTTTCATAAATCAGGCCTAAAATTATTTGTGAAACTTGTTTACTTTTATAAGCTTTGATTGAGAAACCATTTTATATTATATATGAGAATACTTGTTTTTTTGAAAACAAGTAATTACATGTAGTTTATATTCTTATATATATATATATAAATTTATATATGTACATAGGCCTATAACTTGTAAGTAATTATATATTGGTCTCTTTCAAAAAAAGGCTCTTAAAAAAAATTCAATAAGGTTAAAGAAGGGACATAAAAAATAAATTTATACGATCTATAGGAGAGGAAGGAATATCATTTTTGATTTTTCATAATATGGGGTATATATTTTTAAATATTCATTCAGAGAAAGTGGGCCAGGCGGACTGAACCAAATATGGCAGGGGTCCAGGGGACCCTGGTTGGGCGCAAAGATTAGTCAAAGGCGATCTGTGCTTCTGGTGTTTATTAATTCAAATAGCCGAAGAACATGACCTTACACTGCACCCCAGGATCTTATTAAATATATATATATTCATTCATTTAATCAGAATAATTAAATTATTTAAATTTTTTATGCCGAAAAAGAATATTAAAAAAATTTAAACTATCCCTCTTAAATCATCAATGATGCTTCAGAACCACCTAGTGGCCAGTTGAGTGAATCAAAGCCATTGTTAGTGAATAATTTTTATTTAGTGAAAGTGCTGTACATTAAAGTTTATATTTTATGTTAAATTTATTAATAATTTATTGTGTCTAGTATATTTATAATTAAATAAAGTGCCTTTCGTTTAACGAATATCATGAAAAAGGAGTGGATCGCATCGAACAATGGGAAAAGGTAAATCTCAACACTTTTTTTTTTATATTAACCTTGAAAATTAAAATTCACTCAAACGTATTATATTCTTAATATAAATGTAATATAACCATTTAATAGAGAAGTTGGAACCCCAAATTAAATAATATATATATTATTAATCTGTGTTTTGAACTTTGTTAGATCTCTAAATCCAAACCAGTTAGCATGACTCAGCATATCCCAACTTTCTCGGTAATGATTTAAATCGATCAATTATAAAAAAGATTGAAACTTCGTAGAAATACAAACCCCCATATAAATACATTTATTTCTTGATCTTTTTTATTTTTTGTGTCACAAAACAGAAAACATTGAAACAAAGAATGTTGTATGGTGTTGAACTGAGTATATAGCGTGGGCGCCAAAGTTGTGTGGCGTCATTTAGGGGGATGGGTGGTTGAGACAGAATAGGCCATTTGCTTCTTCCCTCCTCCCAAAGCCTTGTCAAACTAAATATATGTCGACACAAAAAATCTGGTGTGACAAGCACAGAACACAACTTTTCCCCCTAGGAAGAATTAACATTTTCATCACTATTTATCTATATAGAGTAGTGGTTCTTAAAGTAGTGGGCTGGGGGCCCCGAAAAGTCACAAGTCTGGTCTAGAGCAAGGGCAGTCAACCTTTTTAAAATCAAGGGCCCAATTAAAAATTTTATATCGACGGAGCAATATGTAATGAAATCATATATATTTATTTTTGATTTTGATTGGAAATAAAATAAAAAATCTGGTGTGGCTGGTCGCTCAGCACACAACTTTCTCTTACCTTCGGTAATCTAAAGTTGTGTTCATGTATTTAGTTTCCTACCGTACGGTACATTCGATTATTAAGATGTAAAATTTTTAATTATGGGAAAATATTTATATTTTGTTACCATGGCAACCATTTCTCCTATCCTTTCTATAGAGTACAAGAGTAAAGTGGCCCCCGGGTGTGGCGTAGTAGGTAGAGTGCCTACCTCCAATACCAAACGTCGCGGGTTCGGACCCAGGCAGTCCGATGATTTTATTTAAGCCATTTGGATACCAGATGGCTTAAATAGAAATGCCTGAACCCCCAATATATATATTACTTACAACGGTTATCGTCAAAGTCTTAAATGGCCTAAGTTGCCGAAAAGACTGTGTGAATGTGAGTGTGAGTGTGAATGTTTTTTAGTTAAAAAAAAAAAGAGTAAAGTGGTCTACAGAAGATTTCAATGACAAAATGAGAATATACATTTTAAAGACATCTAAAAAATAATTTATTTTTGAATTTTAATCAAAATCGTTGGAGTGAGAATATCGAAAAAAACTAAAAAATTACATCAGTAAAGTACTAGTACTTTTTGGCCAACTTTGTTCAAAAGCTTTGGGTCACGTGTCATGGGGGTGCCTAACTTAAATATAAGGTTGTCAAATATCTCCCTTCCGCTTTTTTGCTCTTTATTCATTGCTTTATAAAAAGTGTTACAGTGATCGGATTTAGTTCAAATATGCGCCGTTTTATTCGATAATCTGTTTCCATCTAGACGGCAACTTCATAATACCCCCCTCGTAGAAACCCCCCTCATTTGCGAAGAACTCGGACAGCCACTTTTCACAAGCCTCTTTTGAGTCCAACTTTACACCACCAAGGGCGTTCGCCATGGACAGGAACAGGTGGTAATCACTTGGCGCCATGTCCGGGCTATATGGTGGATCCAATAAAACCTCCCATCCGAGCTCCCGTAGCTTAGTAAAATTATAAATTGATTATGTGTCAACTCTGTCCATAAGTGAGATGTCACCCCAATGTAAGGGTGGATACAAGGGGGGGGGGGGGGGTAAAAGGATCACCCCCCCCGCGATTAAAAAAAAAATTTATTTTTAATGTAAAATTTTAAATATTAATACTTAAAAATTTGATTTGTATTTATATTCTGGCAAACAAGTATAGAATGCGCCTTTAAATTACCGAAATTAAAAAATGATTGTGTGCTGTGCGACCATCACACCAGATTACCCCCCCCCCCCCCCCGTCCTTGCTCCAATGTTCTTCAAAGGCCAACCCAAATGATCTTGGTGATTTGCTGGCATGGGCGTAACTCAGGGCCGGAACTAGGAGATTTTATAGGAGGGGGGCAAAATTTTATTTGCCGCTCCCTCCTTAAAATTTTCTTTGATCTCAAAAATTTTTCTGCGAAAAATTTTTTTTTTTTCGCGGAACCAAATGTTTTTTGTTTACCTTTTTTTTAGAGACGCTAAATTTTTGCCGCCGGGGCACGTGCACCCTCTGCCCCCTCCCCCCCCCCCCCTAGATCCGGCCCTAGCGTAACTAGAGAATTTGGCTGGCGGAGGGGGGGGGGGGGCATGGGACCAGCGATCCTCGCTGGGGGGGCATGGGACCAGCTATCCTCCGTAGGTCCTGGAAAGCCCTATATTTTCTCAATTTTTCTTGGGGCAGGGAGCTTTCTGGGGGGGGGGGGGACACGAACCTTTTTTGGGGGGACAGGTCCCCCGGCACCCCCTAGTTACGCCCATGGCCACTTTGGAAATGCATCATAACTCTGCGGATCGCATATAAAATTATCTATCATATTAGATTTAAATTCACTATGGTCATCTTTTTGGGATGAAAAATTGAAACATTGAGTTATTAATATTCTGATTGCACAAATAATCTATTTTTACTTTCTCTTACCTATGTATATATATAGTATAAGCTTATATATAATTTGAAGATTTGAAGATAAGTGCGCCATAAATTTTGTATAATAATAATACAAAATTAATATAAACTGTAATATTCATGATTATCTTTTATATAGAGAAACAAGAGTCGTCAAATGATTTTACTGGTAATTGATAAAAATATATATGCATTGAAGCGTGCATTTATGAGCGGGAAAGCTTGCATGGCATTTCATTATATACCACTAAAAGCGCATTTTATGCACAAAGAGAGAGAGGTGGAGGAGGAGAAGGATAAATAAATCATTCGCTTGGAAAAATATGCCTAAATAAAGCAAACTATTTATACCAATTAAATGTCGTTCAAAGGGAAAAATTCGCGAAGTATATATAATAAAAAAAAATTTCGACATCAAATATTTTTCCAATCACAATTCATCTCTTATCTCAGATATTTCCAAAGATTTAAAAATATTCTCTATTAAAAAAAACTTTTAATTAAAATCTATATATAATCTATATATAATAATTACGGAATGTCCGTCTGTCTGTCACGCTCTGTTTGACCAACTTCCCATTGGAATTTTGAAACGAAATTTTGCAGTCTTATAGAGGACGTTATAGAGAGTCCAGGAAAAATACTCGGGTCCCGAAATTCATATAACTTTTTGAGTTATTAATTCTTAAAGCTACGATTTCTCCCATAGGAATTGTATGGAGAAATATTTAAGTATACTTTGCAGTTGTGTATTCTATGAAGGTAAACAAATCCTCAACCAGGCACTGGACTGGAATACTTAGTTGTTAGTAATAATAATTTTCTTTTCATAATTAAGAAAAGGCGAGGGTCCGCCGCAGGCGGACCCAAGCCAGTTGGTGGGGTCGTAGCCCCCTGGCTAGACGCGAAGCCCGCCGAAGGCGGGCGGCGCGGCTAGTAAATTTATTTAATTATATAAATTGGTAGTTTACTTAATTTCCCGATCCACACTAAAAACAGTTAAATTTTATATTTTGAAAGATGAACATCGTTTTTCTTTCGAGCGAGTGGGACAAGACGGAAGCTCCTGTCCCTGGGAAAATTCAGAAAAAATCTGGTGTGACTGGTCGCAGCAGATTTTTTGTATGACATATATTTATGGTAGTTTCCGCCGATATATTAGAATTCAAGATGAAATAAATTTTACAAACATGGAAAAATATTTATATTTTTTGTTACTAAGGAAACCATTTCTCCCATCTTTTTACGAAGTACAAGAGTAAAGTGTGCTTCAAAAGATTTCAAGGGCAAAATGAGAATATACATTTTTGAACTCAGGGAACATCAAAACGTGTATATCCATCAAAATCTCGACATCGAATTTTTGACATTAAACCATTTCTCTCTATATATATTCATATAGGTATGAGGCCATCAGCGGCCTAACCCACATTTCACTTTTTTTGTTTTATGCCTTAGAATCTATTAAATCGTGAATTTCAGAGCAATACTGTACTACTGATATATATATATATCATGAGAAGTACTGTACTACTATATCATGAGAAGTACTGTACTATTTTTGAATTCACGATTTAATAGATATTAAGACATAAAACAAAAAAGTGAAATGTGGATTAGGCCGTCCTGGCGCTGATGGCCTCATATAGGTAAGAGAAAGTAGCAAGGAAAATAATTAATTGAAGTGGGATGTAAAGAGGAAGTAGCCTTGCAGCTTAACAGTCATATGGATTAACACTAGCGTAACGTTTTTTAGCTGGGCTCTCCCGCAAATTTTATTTCGGGCCCTATTATTAGACCATACAAAAAATATTTTTAAAATACCGTATATCCCTGAATCCTGAGGGCCCCGAGCCCTCTCAAAGAGAAATTTTCATTATTTTTTTTATCTAAATTTTTCCGTTTTATCGGAGCTACAGTTTTTTAGCCTGGCCCGGCCCGAGGGCCCCCCAAGATCCGGGCCCCCCCGCATCGCGGGGTCTGCGGGGGCGTACGTTACGCCACTGTGGATTAACCTTCAAAACAAAATTTACTTGAATTTGATACAAGGGCTGATCCAGAGGTGTTTATCGGAGGGGGGGGGTAATCTGGTGTGACTCGTCGCACAGCACTTAATTTTTTCTTAATTTCGGTAAATTAGAGGGGCATTCTCTACTTGTTTGCCAGAATATAAATACAAATCAAATTTTTAAGTATTAATTTTTAAAATTTTACATTAAAAATACATTTTTTTTTTTTTGAAAAAAAAAGTTTTTTTTCAAATCTCAGAGGGGGGGGTAATTACCCCCTTTACCCCCCACCTTGTATCCGCCTTGATTTGATAACGAAAATGTATTTAAATTATAAACTAAAGTATGTAAGAGAAAGTTGCGCGATGTTCCTAGTCACAGCTGGTTTTATTTATTTTTTTTTTTTTTGTTCGCTTTATTGTATGCAAGTTAACTTTTAATGAGTCTCCCATAAAAAAAGTATCTTCCTTATTCCCTGGCTTAGACATTTGATTAATTTTGAAGGAAGTCATTTTACCAAGATATGATATAGTAAACTTTCTTTTTTAGAATAAAGAAAACCAGGAGAGAAAGAGAGAGAAGATAAAAAGCAAAATCATGTATTGTAAAATATACAATTTTTATATAGTAAAAAAAGATTCGAATTTATCAAAAAATATCAATCATTTTAAACAAATCACTTTTCTTATTCGAAAATTTTCCAGTGAATAACAACAAATTCCTTTTTTTTTTTTGGCATGTGAATTTCGAAGGGAGGATCCATTGCATTCTGAATTTGCAAGTGAATACCTAAGATGCCTCCGAATCTGCTTATTGATTTTCTGTTAAGCAAATTGTCAAGAGGCTGGTTTAGATTCCAACTGAGGGGAACCTAATCGAAGATCTCATGATGTTTTTATTTTATCTTATATCAAATTTTTTAATCGATCCCATTTTATATATATTATTAAGTAATTATTATTGAAAAAAACAACAGTTTTGTATAATTATATCCTTTTATGAAAAATCGGTGCTAAGAAATATTCTAATTTAAATTGATCAAAATCTGGTTTGACTGGTCGCACTGCATACAACTTTCTCTTACCTTCAGTAATCGAAAATTGTCTTCTCAGATTGTCACACCAGATTTCATGTGTAGACATATATTTAGTTTCCGACAGTACGGTACATTGAAATTCAAGATATATATTTTTTTTAACACACCCTTTTTTCCCATTCACACTCACACACAGTCCTTTCGGTAACTTAGGCCATATAAGACTTTTACGATTAACCGTTATATTAATAATTAATATATTTATTTGTAGAGTGAGAAAAGTAGATATATAGCTGGATAGAAGATTTTAAAGTAGCAAGAAGAAGAAAGAGAAGCAGCTAGTAATTATTTCATTTATTTAATACCCATTAGGCTGACGTTTCGGTCTCGGTTGAGACCATCCTCAGAGCTTATGGGCTGTCAATATATAATTATAACTTATTGGTTATGAATCATATGATTGAGTTTGTAATATTTATCCTATATTGACAGCCCATAAGCTCTAAGGATGGTCTCAACCGAGACCGAAACGTCAGCCTAATGGGTATTAAATAAATGAAATAATTACTAGCTGCTTCTCTTTCTTCTTCTTGCTACTTTAAAATATTTATTTGGGGGAATTCTTATTTAAGCCATTTGGTATCCAAATAGCTTAAATAGAATCCTCGGACTGCCTGGGATCCGAATCCGCGACCCTTGTATAGAAGGCTAGCACGCTAGCAACTACACCAAGCCCCAGGGCGAATTCAGAATAAAAATTTATAAACATGGGAAACATGAGAATATACATATTAAAGAGCTTCTACAAAATAATTGATTTTTGAATTTTAATCAAAAAGGGGGCGAATTTTGAGAAAATCGAAAAAAAAAACTGAATAAGTGCATCAGTAAAGTACTAGTACTTTTTGACCGATTTCTCCAAAAGTGTCCGGGGGGTACCCTAACTTAAATATAAAATTTCAACTACCTAGCTTTTTTGTTCTTGAGATATTTTATATATTCACACACACAGACAGACATACCATGTCGCGAAAACCACTTTTTTGTATTCAGAGGATCTCAAAACGTGTATATCCATCAAAATCTCGACATCGAATTATTGACATGAATACAATACTTTCTCTTCTCTAGGCCTATATATTTTTTTTGGAATGGAAAAGAGCAAGTAGAGCGAATAAAGAGAGCCTTTGGATGCCAAATGCCGAAAGGGAGACGTTTCGGATAAAATTTTATTTGTCCATCCTTGGCCCTTGTAGGCTTATAAACTAATTAGGCCCAAAGTTGTCATTGTTGTTGTGGCACGAGTTTGTGCATATGTATATTTTTTTTTTTTTAAACAGGCGAGTGTTTCGTGAGAGTCTATCAGATAATAAAATTTTGTCCGAAACGTCTTCCTTTCGGCATTTGGCATCAAAAGTCTCTCTTTAACCCACGAATAAATTACAGTGTCATATCCATTAAAAGTATTTATCTATATGGAATAAGTAGTGAAACGCCTACTTCCACAACCAGGTTACTATGAAATGATAAAAAAAAATTGGTGCACATTTTGCTAGTTTTTTCTAAAAAAAAATTATTAACCTGTTTCCCAAAGGGTTTTCTTTTGGCGGACCCCCAAAAGTTCTTATGTGTCGAGCACCCTTCAGAATTCTTGTGGTTGTGCTCACTATCACCACACAAAAAGGAGAGAAAATAAACACTGTAAATGGAAAATCCCTATCACTTGTCTAACTTTCCATTGAGTATTTTCCTCCCCTCTACTGAATTAATCCGAACATAATATTCCTCAAATATCTCAATGAGACAAATTATTTTAACTTAATAAATTGTGATATTTATGGAAAGAATATAAAATAAAAATACTGGAGAATTTAAGAAATCGGGAAAAAATAATAATTAGTGAGGTATTCTTTGCCTGAGCGCCTGGAGAGTAGGCATCAATTGGTCTTGAGAAGCGATGCCTGGCAGCTGAGGGAAGGCGCCACCAGCGAATAGTGAAAGAAGTAAGGCTCCCAAGTTAGTGGTGAGGGAAGAGAGACAAAATCGGAAAGAAAAAGGTTAAAGGCTAATCCTTCTCCTTCCCAGTTTGTAGATTATGAATTTGCGTAGGAGGAGGACTCAATGAGGCCCGGGTCCTCCTTTGGGACAGAAAAATAATAAAATTATCTTTTAATCATTTGAATTTTCTTTAAAATCCGGAATTAAATCTTTATTAAACTCCCATCTTCCTCCCTACTTTGAATGCGCCACTGCTCATCCCTTTTCTCTACACCAGAAATTTCAAGCTCCCTTAACAAAATTGAGTTAAAATTGCTCTGCCTTCATTTTTTTAGTACTTCTTTTTGAAATGGTTCTTCGTTTTTGATAGATTCCCCTGGTCTTTTGATCAATATATTGTATTAAGCAAGGGCGGATACAAGGGGGTAATTACCCCCCTGAGATTAAAAAAAAATTTTTTTGTCGGAAAAAAAAAATTATTTTGTCGGAAAAAAAAAATTATTTTTAATGTAAAATTTTAAAAATTAATACTTGAAAATTTGTTTGGCATTTATATTCTGAGAAACAAGTACAGAATGCGCCTTTAAATTTTCGAAATTAAGAAAAAATAGTGTGCTGTGCAGTCACACCAGATTACCCCCCCCCCTCCCCGAGAAACACCTCTGGATCCGCCCTGGTAGTAAGTTAAAAAATCTGGTGTGACTGGCGCACAGCACACAACTTTCTCTTACCTTCGGTAATCGAAAGTTGTGTTCTGTGCTTGTCACACCAGATTTTTTGTGTCAACATGTATTTAGTTCCCGGCAGTAGGGAATATTTGAATTCAGATGTAAAATTTATAAGTATGGGAAAATATTTATATTTTGTTACCATGGCAACCATTTCTCCTATCTTTTCTATGAAGTACAAGAGTAAAGTGTGCTTCAAACAATTTTGAGGGCAAAACGAGAATATACATTTTAAAGAGCATCTAAAAAATAATTGATTTTTGAATTTTAATCAAAATCGTTAGAGCGAATTTTGAGAAAATCAAAAAAAACTGAAAAAGTACATCAGTAAAGTACTAGTACTCTTTGGCCGATTTTGATTAAAAGCTTATTTTCACGCTCCCGGGGGGTGTTTAACTTATATATAAAATTTCAGCCTCATAGCTCAATTCTTTCATGCTTAAAATTGAACACACACAGACACACAGACAGACACACAGACACACAGACAGACACACAGACAGACAGACCATGTCACGAAAACCACTTTTTTGGATTCAGGGAACCTCAAAACGTGTATATCCATCAAAATCTCGACATCGAATTTTTGACATGAAACCAATACTTTCTCTCTCTATATATTAACATATATAGAGGTAAGAGAAAGTAAAAATTTGCTTCTTAGGGGCAGAGATTACTACTAGACAAAGTAGGCAAATGCCAAAAAAGTTGCATTTTTGGAGTCCGGCAAATTGAAAATATTAAAAGATAAAAAAAAGAAAATTTTACAATACCTAGTAATTTTTAATTAAACCACAGGGTTTAATTTTAATTATAAATTAAATGATTCGTATGTTTTTTATATATCTTAAAACAGCGATTTCCAAAATGAGGCGCGCCTCCCTAGGGAGGCGCGGACTAGTTTAAGGGGAGACGCGAATATTGGTCCACCAAGATCAATTTTCCAAATAATTGCTAGTTTTATAAATAAAATAATAAAATAATTTAGAAGATTCTGGGACGGAGGTTTTCCAAAATTAAAAACTCGATGAACCGCAGTGGCACCATCAGTAGAGACGGTGCCACTGCGGTTCATCGAGTTTTTAATTAAAATAATAAATATGAATAAATAAAAAAAATATTTTTATACAAATTTATATTTTTTAGTATTAAAATTTTTTTTTATTAAATGAGCGGGGGGGGGGGGGGCGTCATACGATTAAATATTTTTAAGGGAGGCGTTGTAACATAAAGTTTGGAAACCACTGGCATAAAGTAAGACTCAATCTAGAAAATTATACTATGTGTAAAACCCAAAGGCGGATCCAGGGAAGTTTTTCAGGGTTTTGATTTTTTTCTGACTAGATGCGAAGCTCGCCGAAGGCGATAGCATTGTTAATTATTTTATTTATTAGGATTGAATAAGGAAGGGGTTGAAAAATTAAAAAAAAAAAAAATGTTTTTTAAATTTATTTTAACTAAATCGAAGCAAAATAAATAGAAAACATTAAAAAAATAGCGTTGATTATTATTTTATTATATTATGGGTTGATTATGGGTGAGGAAGGGTTGATTATTTAAGAAAGGCGTTGGAATATTCCAAATCACTTGTTGACATTCTTTTCCAGTTATAAATAAAGTTAGATTAGAGCAAAAGGTATTTTTTTACTTTTAATAAAAAGGGAATTGTTATTTTCATCAATTTTATTCCTATCGAAAGAAAGACAAGTCTCTCGTTCAGTCGAGCGGGTGGCCGGGCGGCAGGCGCGCCTAGCTGCTCTGTTTTTTAGTTGAGTTTAAAGTGAATCAAAGTGAATAATTATAATAGTGTATGCCACCCTGACCTCACCGTCAACCAGCACACCCTCTTGAGTGTCTTATTAAAGGTAATTATTAAGCATTTTATCGTTGAAAAAAAAAATGATAGAAACAAATAATTTGACTGGGAAAACGATTCTTTTGAATATGAAATTAAATATTTTATATTTCACTAAGAGTAGAGGGTGAATATAAGCTGTTGAAAGGGGGAGGGGGGAGTGTAGGTGTCATTGAAAAAAAATTATTTTTTTATTTTTTTTTTATTTAAACATTTTTTTTTCTCATTCCCACTCACACACCCTCACTCAGTCTTTTCGGCAACTCAGGCCATTTAAGACTTTATACGATAACCGTTGTTAATTAATAATATACATATTGGGGGTCCAGGCATTTCAATTTAAGCCATTTGGTATCCATTTCGGACTGCCAGAGGTTCGAACCCCCGACGTTCGGAATAGAACGTAGGCACACTACCAACTACACCAGGACTGAGGGCAATTTTTTTAAATATTTTCTTATGTCACCATTATTTACCATTATATTCTTTCTATACAAGGGCGGATACAAGGGGGGGGGGGGTAAAGGGGTAATTACCCCCCCCCCCGAGATTCAAAAAAAATACCTTTTTTTCGCAAAAAAATTTATTTTGAATGTAAAATTTTTAAAGTTAATACTTAAAAATTTGATGTGTATTTATATTCTGGCAAACAAATACAGAATGCGCTTTTTAATTACCGAAATTAAAAAAAAATAGTGTGCTGTGCGACGAGTCACACCAGATTACCCCCCCCCCTCCCGAGAAACACCTCTGGGTCCGCCCTTGTTTCTATATGGCCTATATTTTTGTTAATCAAATTTCCTTAATATACATTTACTCAGGGGTGGATAAGAGTTGAAAATTAAAATAAAATAATTTCAAAATAAAATAAAAATTAAAATAATTATTTATAAATGTATTCAAATTATTTTGAGAGTAATTTCGTGGTGAAGGCTCGCATTTCCTTAAAGGGGGGGTAGGTATGAAGACATTAACCAGGGGGGTTAATGCCTCATCCCCTATAATGCACAAAGATATTTTTTTAATACTTTTACTAAGAAATAAGTGCATTCCGTTTGAGTTAAAATTTATATTCAATATTTAGCAAATTGCATAGTGGTGTAGAAACATTTTAATGTCATTCTAAAATTTCTTATTACTGGGGCGGAATTAATTTTTGAAGATTTCGAAACTCTCATAAATAGATAATAATAACACTGGGAAACTTAGGAAACCATCGAATCCCTTGCAGAATTTTGTAAGGATTTTTTTCATTAAGTAAGATATGATTAGTCCACTTAAAATTTTACTGGGGTGAGTTACCGCATCTTTTTGTATATAGAACTAATCTCAATTTGGATTTGAATTTTTACTTTCTCTTACCTATATGTTTAAGTTAATATACATATATACATAGAGGGAAAGTACCGGTATTGGATTCATGTCAAAAATTCGATGTCGAGACTTTGACGGATATACACGTTTTGAGGTCCCCTGATTCCAAAAAAAATGGTTTCCGCGGCATGTTCTGTCTGTGTGTCTGTTTGGGTTCAATTTAAAGCATGAAGGAATTGAGCTAGGAGGTTGAAATTTTATATTTAAGTTAGGCACCCCCCCCCCCCAGAGCGTGAAAATAAGATTTGAGAAAAATATTTTTCTTCAGGAATGAAAGTTAGAAAAAACGAAGCCAGAATTTTTTCTTTAAAAATATATTTTAACAGCTGAGGTTTCGGCTTTGGTCAAAGCCATCCTCGGAGCTGATAGTGGTCATTCGGGGATGGCTTTTAACAAGACCGAAACGTCAGCTGTTAAAATATATTTTTAAAGAAAAAATTCTGGTTGCGTTTTCTTCTAACTTTCATTCCTGATACTAATTCCACCAGCCATAAAATACCCTTATACCAGCGTTTTCCAAACTGTGAGGCGCGGACTAGTCTAAGGAGAGGCGCGAATATTGGCCCCCAGGACCAATTTTCCAAATGATTGCTAGTTTTATATAAATAAGAATAAATAAAAAAAAATATTTTTATATAAATTTATATATTTTAGCATTAAAAATGTTTTTGTATTATTTTATAAAATGGGGAGGGGAGGCGTCATACGATTAAATATTTTTAAGGGAGGCGTGGTAACATAAAGTTTGGAAACCACTGCCTTAAAACTAAGATTTTACATTTTTATTTAATTTGAACATTAAAATACTTTAAAATGGCATTTTACTTAAAAATTTACAGTGAACTTCACTTTGTGCGGGTAAATGGATTTGATACCAATCAAATAAAATAAATAATGACGAGGTCTAAATGACCTCAAATACCAAAAAAAGACTTTAAACAAATTTAAAATAAAAATCTGGTGTGACTGACGCACAGCACACAACTTTCTCTTACCTTCGGTAATCGAAAGTTGTGTTGTGTGCTTGTCACACCAGATTTTTTGTGTCGACATGTATTTAGTTTCCGACAGTACAGTACATTCGATTTTCAAGATGTACAATTTATATATATATATATTTTTTTTTTTTTTTTTTTTTTTTAATAAAAACATTCACACTTTTTTTCTCATTCACACTCACACACACACATTCACACTGTCTTTTCGGCAACTCAGGCCATATAAGACATTTACGATAACCGTTATTGATTTAATATACATATATGGGGTCCAGGCATTCTTATTTAAGCCATTTGGTATCCAATTGTCTTAAATAAAATCATCGGACTGCCTAGGGTCCGAACGCGCGACGTTTGGTATACGAGGTTAGCACACTAACCTCTACACCAAGCCCCGAGGGCAATTTATAAGTATGGCAAAATATTTATATTTTGTTACCATGGAAACCATTTCTCCTATCTTTTCTATGGAGTACAAGAGTAAAGTGGTCTTCAGAAGATTTCAATGACAAAATGAGAATATACATTTCATTGAGAATCTAAAAAATAATTGATTTTTGAATTTTTAAAAAAAATTGTTGGAGCATATTTAGAGAAAATTGAAAAAAAAACTGAAAAAGTGCATCAGTAAAGTACTAGGACTCTTTGGTCGATTTTGTTCAAAAGCTTCATGTCACGTCCCAGGGGGATGCCTAACTTAAATATAAAATTTCAACCTTCTAGCTCTTTTCGTTCTTGAGATATTTTGTTCACAGACAGACACACAGACAGACCATGTCGCTAAAAGCACTTTTTTGGATTCAAAACGTGTATATCTATCAAAATCTCGACATCGAATTTTTGACATGAATCCAATACCTACTTTCTTTCTCTATATATGTTTATATATTATTTATAAATATCAAAATTCTTTTAAGTAGAATAACAATTTTACTTAATTCTCTTTGATGGGTTCATTCTTTCGATATACAAGTTCAACTGAGGACCGAGTCTATATATCCATTGAAGGCCCCTTAGTTTTAATAAAATCTCTTACGCTTTTCTTTGTTAATCTGTCTATATGGATATATATATGGGTTTGTATTCATATGTGAGTGTGAGTCCCTCTGCTGTTGCACGTTTCACACGTATTGGGCCGATATTTAAATCAAAGCCGTCACAAAGCCAAGCTTAACGTAATTTATTGCCTAATTTGATATAAATTAGACGCAAAACAATTATTTATTCTCGACACAAAAGAGACACAATTTGCTTAAAAAGAGATTTATAATAAACCCAACATTTTAGGATTAAATAGTAAACAGTTGAAAAGTTTAATCATGATTAAACTGGACACAATGCAATTCGAAGGTTTATTGAAACAACTAGACGCCTATATAACAAAAGCTAGATTGGCAATTATTTAAAATGTTAAAATTTTTCGGGATAAGAATGTTAAAACTAATTTTAATATTTGACTTAATTTTTACTTTCTCTTACCTATATATATGTTAATAAATATATAGAGAAAAAAATTAGATTCAAGTCAAAAATTCGATGTCGAGATTTTGATGGAAATACACGTTTTGAGGTAGTCGGAGTCCAAAAAAGTGGGTATCGCAAAATGGTCTATTTGTGTGTCTGTTTGTCTGTATGTGTTGAAATTAAGTACGAGGTCGAAATTTTATATTTAAGTTAGGCACCCCCCGGAGGCATGAAAATAAAGCTTTTAAACTAAATCGACCAAAAAGTACTAGTACTTTACTGAAGTAGTTTTTCAGTTTTTTCGATTTTCTCAACGATTTTGATTAAAATTCAAAAATCAATTATTTTTTAGATGCTCTTTAAAATGTATATTCTCATTTTGCCTATGAAATTTTCTGAAGAACACTTTACTCTTGTACTTCATAGGAAAGATAGGATAGGTTGCCATGGTAACAAAATATAAATATTTTTCCATGTTGATAAATTTTACATCTTGAATTTTGCCGGGGGGCCTGGCAAGAAGAAAGAACAACAGCCACCAAGATCAATGTGGTTAAGCCACGCCAAGTGGTGCTGAAAATCGGGATAGGTGGCCCCCGAAAAACAAGACCATTGAACGCCCGCCGGAAGCCATCGATACTGTAGAATACAAATAATAAATAAATTTATAAAAGCCAAATGGCCTATGCAGCCGAAATGACTTTAAAAAAAAATCTTGAATTTTAATATATAGACGGAAACTAAATATATCTCGACACAAAAAAATCTGGTGTCACAAGTACAGATTACAACATTCGATTACCGAAGGCAAGAGAAAGTTCTGTGCTGTGCGTCACACCATATTTTTTTTTATCAACATTTCAAATGAAACTAATTTTTATAGGTATAAAAGCAACATTAAGTAAAAGAAAGGTGAATCGTCTTCTATATGATAGAAATAAAATTAGAATAAGCTTATTATAACTAGTGTAATATTCCATTCAAATCTTGTTCTTTGAGCAGAGGTTCACTTTTCTCTCCTTTTCAATTTTTTTTTTTTTGTTTATTTTTTAGAAATCGACCTTCTTCGAGAATCCATGTAGAGCATCCGCCATCAGACATCACCTTCACGTCAACCAGGCAGTCGCTAAAGCAGATTCCAGCAGCTACATTTAAAGTCTGTATAAACATTTACGTGGGCGTAGAGTAAGCAGTTGAGGATTTTCAAAATATTATTTTCTTATTTCGGCCTAAATACAGAATATTTTAAAATAGGTACATGGATAGGATGTTAATTAATGGTCGCCTAAACTAAGACATAATTTTTTTTTTATAAAAAAATAAAATTTTTTCCTAAATAACTTACCTGCTCTATAAAAACGACATGGAAATTTGTGAACAAAATTGCATTATTTTATAACTTTAAACGGAAACTTAATTATTATTTTATAACTTCATTATTATTTTTTTTCGGTTAGTGGTGCCAAATAATCATTTTTCTACTCTAAAAAAAAAAAAAAAACACAGCGCCTCAAGAAATCGGGAGAGTCAAATTACAACACCTGGTTATTATTTGTTTGATTCATCTTTTCAACAAAATGAAATTTTAAATTGGCAAAAGGAATGAATGAGTGGGAAGGATTATCTCTTCTTAATCTTGAATCCAATGGGGTATTCATAGTTACATCGGAAAATTATTTTTTGCTTACTTTATAATTTTATTCTATTTGAAAATTAATATTTATCTGGATATATTCGATTTATTTTATAAATATTGCGTTGATAATCTATCCCAGTTTTTCCTCTACCTGGTTTATCCTGAGGATTAAGTGATTCGTGAAATGAAATTCGATATCTAGGCCTTGTGGAGATCATTTAGCCTCTGGGCATTATGGCGAGTGCGTATAATATGAAATTCTCTCCATATATAAATAGATAGAATGATAATTAATGGACGAACAATATTGATGATCAGCATATGATAAATGGAGAATATTGTCAAACATGATTATATTAGACTATTATAAGCAAATATCAAAACAAATTGCATATTAATTTTCCCTAAGGCTTATTTTTTACTGAACTATACACTATAGTAAGAGGTATTGGAATCAAACCAATTTAGATTTTTTATTTACAACACTTATCAGGGATGTCCGTCTGTCGGTCTACGAGTGTATGTAAATTAAATTTTATTAATTGGATCTATATGGGGTCGACCACGTTAAGTTATAGATAATTATTTTTCGATATCTTATATATTTGAATAAGATAATTCAAAATACTTCGATTAGGAATTAACTAGTCATAGATAGACTGTGATTGTTTTTTATTGGCGAGGCCAAACATCCCATGACCTCCGGGAATCGAACCCAGGATCTCCAGCCTTTCTGGGACATAGGCGTCGCCAATAAAGAACACTCACAGTCATGTTAAATAAAAATTTTTACAGTTTATTTTGAAAGTTAAAAATGTATTACATTATTCCACCTTCCTTTAACATTTGTTATTTTTATTGCAATAGCTACTAAATCCTCTTACTCGATATCAATAATTAACAATGAAAATCTTGTATTTTCTTGGTGTCATTTTTTTTTTCTTTAGTTTCTCTCAGTAATTTTTAATGAATTGAAGATTTAATTAATTTTTTAAAATTTTCATTAGCTTAAAAAACCAACTTGAGGGGAATTTTTTTTTTTTTTACAACTCTTTGCATGATTCATTTTTAATTAAAAATATTACTTAAAAGATTTATTATATTTTCTTTTTATTTTTACTGCTTGGATAGTAAATGTTTGATGTTAGAACGTGTACCGTTCGTAAAGGCCAATTTACCCCCTTTTGGGAGTGGGGGAAAAAAAGAAATTCCCAAGAGACTCAGAAGAGTACACGTCCAGTCAGTCTTCAATCTTAAATGGCATCCATCCACTCTCTACAAAATATATTTATATCAATAGACATATATACCTTTATAAGATATAATGGAGAGAGAGAGGGCAAGCTAGCTAGCCATCAACCTTTTTTCTCCCTTTGCCCTTCAGGGTCTGTCTGTCCATCTCGACATGACATTTAGAGCACCAAAACATTAGACAAAAGAGAGAGATTTCTCTCTTTAATAACTAAAATGAAAATTAAATCTGGCGTGACAAGCACAGAAAACAACTTTCGATTACTGAAGGTAAGAGAAAGTTGTGTGCGACCAGTCACACCAGATTTTTTTTTTAAATTTATTTCTTCCACTATTTTACAAGTTCTATTTAATTGATGTTAAATTTATGTAATCCCAAAGAGATGAATTCTAATAAATAATAATAATAACACTGGTCAAATTTTTTTTTTTGTTTCTGTTCTAAAGCTGAAATTCTGATTCTAGACACCGAAAAACACTTAAATTTCTAAAGTTTGCTTTTGTTTGATACGAAAACAGCCCATACAAACAGAAGAAATACAAAAAATATTCAAGGAGCTTGGAAATTTATTAAAAAAAACAAACAAAAATTTCAATTTATTGTCAAAGCAGGGCCGACGTTTCGGTCACATATGGGACCATCTTCATCGCCAGGTTAATGTCTGAAAAATATTAATCTTCGCCGGGTTATATTGGGCATACACAATTGGGCTCAATCATGATAATATCCAAAATTTATGAGGATGCGTTACAAGGGCAGCCAAGGCGAAAAATAAAACAAAATCTATTTTTTGTCGACGTTTCGAGTGCCGATCGCACTCTTCATCAGGACAAAAATGATGTCAATTCGTCAGGTCGTTTGACATCATTTTTGTCCTGATGAAGAGTGCGATCGGCACTCGAAACGTCGACAAAAATAGATTTTGTTTTATTTTTCGCCTTGGCTGCCCTTGTAACGCATCCTCATATCATAATATCCAGCCATCAAGAAACAACTAGTTAACATCACCTCCAAAATTTATTATTATTATACCATGCACATAGAGTGAATGACATTCTGTTCTTGGTATGATAATAATAAATTTTGAACATTCATTGAGCTACTTACAATTGTGTATGACTAATAAAACTTGGCGAGGATTAATATATTTTTCAGACATTAACCTGGCGCTGAAGATGATCCCAAATGTGACCGAAACATCGGTCCTGGTTTGTTAATAAATTGAAATACAAACCAGCTGCTTTGCTCATTATTTCTACCTATTTGATTATCAACATTCAGCTCCTTCAAATATAATAAAACGATTTGATGATGGAGTCATGAAAAAAACAAGACGAATGCAGCCAAATATTATTAAAATAAAATATTATTATTAAAATAAAATAATATTTGGCTGCATTCGTCTTGTTTTTTATATGACTCCATCATCATTAAGCCTGCAGTCACAGATCTTTTTCGATAAAACGATTTATTACAAAAAATTGTTTTTCTCAACAGTAAATTTGAATATCCAATTTTTTTTTTTTTTTTTTTTTTGACAACGTATATAGGAATTTTTTTTTAATACCGATATTCGCTTGATTTTGTGTCAATTTAACCTGCAAAAAAATTCTGACGCGTGCAAGAAGAGAGAGAGAGAGAGAGGGAAACCGCAACACACATCTGTTAATGAGTAATTAAAATATGAATTGAGCCATCTCTTTTTTAAAGTAGAGAGAAAGAGAGCGGAATGATATCTCTCTTTAGGATTATCATGAATTTTAGAAGGCATTTGCAATTAACAAAACGAATAAATGAGAAATGATAAAAAAAATGAAATTTTTCCTAGCCAGTCCAAAATTTAGATAAATATGCTTTGTCATTATATTATTATTATCTTTCTAATAATTAGTGTCAGAGTGTGGTTACTTTTGGGTGTAATTTTTATGGGAGTGTGCTGAGGTGCGTTCCATTTCCCATCCTCAAATCCCTAGTAAATTTGGGTAATTTTTTCCCATGAGGTAGATTTAGAGCTGACTGTTAATACCAGAAAACCCCTTTACTCCGCCTGAGCATGGGAGAATCCTTGACATAAAATATTCATTCTCTTACAATCAATGTTAACATGCAAGACGGTGCTGCTACCTGTAGATAAAATCACGAAACATCGAATAAAGTTGGATGGATATAATTCAATGGTTGTTCAACTAAATTCTCCACTCAGAGGCGTCCGAGGCAGTTGGGGGCCTGGGGCGGCACTAGAAGAGGGGGGCCTTATATTGATTTTTTTTTGGGGGGGGCTGCTCATCTTTAAATATCCCTCTTCTCCATACATAAAAATATTTTTAAAATACCGTATATTCCTGAACCCCAAGGGTCCCGGGGCCTCTCGAAAAAAATTTTTTTTTATTTTTTTTTTTTTTTTGCCCCGGGGGGCCCCCGGCTAAAAAAAATTTTTTTTAATTTTTTTTTTTTTTGGGCCCTGGGGGGGGGTGTTTTTTAAAAAAAATTTTTTTTATTTTTTTTTTTTTAATATTTTTTTGGTTTTTTCTTTGGGGGGGGGCGTTAAAAATTTTTTTTTTTTTTTTTTTTTTTTTTTTTGGGCGGGGAAGAGAAATTTTCATTAAATTTTGATTTTTTAACTAAATTTTAGGTTTTATTTGAGCCCTGAGGGCCCCGGGGCTTCTCA
Organism: Euborellia annulipes; assembly: GCA_023213315.1. Classification (NCBI taxonomy): domain Eukaryota; kingdom Metazoa; phylum Arthropoda; class Insecta; order Dermaptera; family Anisolabididae; genus Euborellia; species Euborellia annulipes. The sequence continues at coordinate 71,453 of JAKCPI010020681.1, forward strand.
AAGAGAAATTTTCATTAAATTTTGATATTTTAACTAAATTTTAGGTTTTATTTGAGCCCTGAGGGCCCCGGGGCCTCTCAAAGAGAAATTTTCATTAAATTTTGATTTTTTAACTAAATTTTTCGATTTTTACTTGAGCCCTGAGGGCCCCGGGGCCTCTCAAAGAGAAATTTTCGTTAAATTTTTTTTTTATAAATATATGGGGGCCTATGCCGGCTCGGGGCCTGGGGCGGACCGCCCCCCGCCCCCCTCGGTACGCCACTGTCTCCACTTGATAAATAATAATTAATATTATATATAGGACTATAAATTAATGTATAATTAAACATATATTTAATAGTTAAATAGTTTACGAGATCTATTTATTTGAATAAGATATTAATATTCAATGCATGCATCGATTCGGACTTTCATTCATAGGAATTTTTAACTATTTTTTTAGCTGCTTACTCGTCACATCAAGGAACTTTTCTGTTTTATTATGATGCGAAAAAACCAACAAATAATCTTGAAGTGTATTTTATTGTGGCCAAATGAGTACATCAAATCAGTTTTCGGTTTATTATATTTTAGGCCCTATAATATATTTTATTTTTCAATATATTATAATTTGTAATTTTATATTTATGTCCGTGACCCGTGCCGCAGAGAGAAGAAAGACATTAGCTTCTCATGGCCTGGACCCCGGGGTTAGTTTCCCGTCCCAAGAGAGAAAAATTCATTTGAATTGAATACGAATCATTTGAAATAAATAGGGATGGCGTCTAAATGGCCTTAGATGCCGAAAAAGACCTTAAAAAATATTATAATTCACCAGGCCCTGAGGTTGGTTTACACAGAAACTGATTTGATGTACACAATTCTTTTTTTTTTTTAAACCCACTTTTTTTCTCACTCACACTCACACACACAGTCTTGTCGGCAACTCATGCTATATAAGTCTCTTACGATAACCTTTATTTTTAATAATTTATATATTTGGGGTCCAGGCAGTCTTATTTAAGCCATTTGGTATCCAAATGGACCATCGGACTGCCTGCGACCCTCGGTATAGAAGTTTAGCACGCTAACCCATACACCAACCCCGAGGGCAAGTACACAGTTGGCTATAATAAAATAAACTTCAACATTGTTGGTTTTCGCATCATTTCCATTTTGATTAATAAAACAGGAAAATTCCATGAGTAACCATCTGAAAATTTTTTTTTATAACATTGAATCTTGTCTTCTCTCAGTTTTAAAAATACTTCTTTCTGATTGTTGTATTTATTAACAATTCCGGAAAAAGTGAGTTCACCCGAGAATCGAACCCTGTTTTTTTCGCTTCCCTGTTCTGACGATTATATAGATAGATCTCGCGTCTCTGAATGATTTATCCTAATCTATAAAGGTATTTAGAGTCGAAAATGCATTTTCCCAAGACCATTGTGAATTGTTCTGTATTGACAACTCTGAGGATGGCTCTAAACAGAACCGAAACGTCAGAACTGAGCTAATAATAAATGAAAATATAATTAGCTGCTCCTCTCTTTTTGTTCTACTTCTAATACATCAATTAACCAGCTATATAAAAACTTCCAATATGCTTACTAGAGGTATTTAGATGTGATGATATGGCCTAATCGGAATCTAATTAATTATGCTAGACATTGAAATAAATAATTTTTACAAGACAAAGACGAAATATTAATTAAAAAGACACTGAAATGTAAACTAATTTCTTCTTTTTAATGTTTTTTATTTTTATTTTTTTTTTTAACTTCGTTGATAAAATGATTTTAATTTAATTTACAAGTATCGAGCTAAGTTAGTCTTAATTTTATATAATTAACGTGATGTTAGATGTGCATTTTAATTAAATATAATAACATCCCTTCTAATTACTTTGCCTCTAATCTAAAAAGGCAATAAAAATCTCTTTGAATTTTTATTGTTTATTAAAATGAAAAATATAATTTTATTAACGCGTGTATAAATTATTTACAGGGTGTCTGATCAACGTTGTTTATAATTATCAAAATAATAATAAAGTTTTTTGACTTTGAGGATGTACAAGATTATATAACTTTCTTAATGTATTTGGAAGTTTACTTGTAAAAGTATTCAGATGGATTTGAATGATTATAATAAAAAATTTTTTACATAAAAATTTTTTTATTTTTCAGGAATTAAACACCGACGACTGGTTTGCGCACATTTCTCAGTTTCGGTCATCATATGTGACCATCATCAGGCCTAAAAAATTAAGATACATTATACAAAACTTAAGGCTTAAAACAAAATCTATCTGATCTTAAATTATAATTTTACACTTTGTTACATAGATTCTTTAACATTAAATTATTTAGAATACTTTCTTTTCCAAAAAAAACAAAATTTTATCTTTCTTTTTCTTATCTTTATCTCTTTTTATACACATACCTTTTTTCCTTTTCCCCTATGTATGCTCATATGCCCTTATTTTAAAGATGGTGACACTGACTTATCTCAAAACTATATGTGATATATTTTATTTTTAGCTCTTGTTTTAAGCCTTAAGTTTTGTATAATGTATCTTAATTTTTTAGGCCTGATGATGGTCACATATGATGACCGAAACTGAGAAATGTGCGCAAACCAGTCGTCGGTGTTTAATTCCTGAAAAATAAAAAAATTTTTATGTAAAAAATTTTTTATTATAATCATTCAAATCCATCTGAATACTTTTACAAGTAAACTTCCAAATACATTAAGAAAGTAATAATAAAGTGATTAGATATCTCACATTTGTTGGAACTTTTTCACATTTTAAGTTTTTGTCCTATACTCTCATGTGTTCCATATTGGACAATCTTTTGTTTTTTGGATTAAAAAATTTAATTTCTATTAATTATTTCGAATTTTCTATATAGTTGATGTTGGGGATACCGCTACAATACTGTTTTAGAAAAAACTCAAATATGCTTAGAAACGGTACTGTTTTTATTCCATTTTGGTTTAGAATATCATAGGAAGAACTAGAAATTTTTGCTGTGGGTACAAAATACATTTAAAAAAATCTCTTACCGAAGGGTAAGAGAAAGTTGTGCACCGTGTTGGTCACACCAGATTTTATGTGTCAAGATATATTTTAGTTTCCCATAGCAAATTATTTTCAAACTTGACCGCTTCCAATTCATAAGTAAAAAGTAAAAAAGTCAATTAATTCAAAATTTCGATAAGCTCGGTGGATTTTAAATATTGAATGCTTAAATTAATCATGGTTATTTTTCAAAATTTTAATCTCATATTTGGATATTTTATACACGATATAGAATCTTTTTTTTTTTTTTTTTTATTAAAAACATTCACACTTTTTTCTCATTCACACTCACACTCACACACACATTCACACAGTCTTTTCGGCAACTTAGGCCATTTAAGACTTTGACGATAACCGTTGTAATATAATATTATCTATTATGGGGTCAGGCATTTCTATTTAAGCCATCTGGTATCCAGATGGCTTAAATAAAATTATCGGACTGCCTGGGTCCGAACCCGCGACGTTTGGTATAGGAGGTAGGCGCTATAGAATCTTAAATAAATTCAAAATTTCATAAGAATTGAAAATTTTTTTTTTTAAAGCTTTTAATCAAAATCGGCCAAAAAGTACTAATACTTTACTGATGTAGGCCTATTTTCCAGGTTTTTTTTTAGATTTTCTCAAAATTCGCTTAACGATTTTGATTAAAATTCAAAAAATCAATTATTTTTTAAAAAAATATAAATATTTTCCCATACTAATAAATTTTATATCTTCAATTCTAATGTATCGGCGGCAACTAAATATATGTAGACACGAAAAATCTGGTGTGACAAGCACCATTCGGTAATCCAAAGTTGTGTGCTGTGCGACAGTCACACGAGATTTTTTCATATAAAATTCTTTTTTAATTCATCGCCCTTCAATAATGCAAAACAACAAAAAATGGAGCATTATTTGAATTCCTTTATCTACTCTGTGCTCTTATTAACACTTTTGTTCTTAGAAAAGTATTAAGAAAAAAAAGGTTAATAATTATAATCCATTCTTGATTGAATTATATTTCTCTTTAGCCTTTAAACTGAATGAAAATGCATTAAAATAATTTTATACAAGTGACACTTTGAAAACTTCCTATTCATGAAAATGCAAATGGGAATCGAAATCGCCCTTTTTAAAACAATATAATAAAATTGTCAGTATTTGCCCAAGCGTGTTGTTATTCCTTTAAAAAGAGAAGAGCTTAATAAGTTTCATTGTCTTTCATCTGTTAAATCAATATGAATAAAGGAAACGACAAAAAAAAAGCAAGAAAAATAAAATAAACGCGCTTTAAGAAGAAGGAATGAAGATTATCTCGTGGATCAAGAGAATATAAATTTCCCTTTCTTTATTTAAACAGGTAAAAAATAAGTCAAAAAATTTTTTGAAGAAAAATGAAATGAAATTATTACATCCAACCATTTATTTCTCAACTTGATATAAACGAAATATTAAAAATAAAAATATAAATTGTATCACATAAATTATTTTTATAGTCATCTTTTCTCTCTAAATCAGAAAAAGTTATTTCCGGTACACTCAGAAATTAAAAAATAGTGTGGTTTTATGAAACCACGATGCAAGGGAAACTTTTTTCGAATCGTAGGCATTCATTGAAAAAAATATAGTTAATAAATATATGAAAAATATATAAATATAAACACTAAAACGAAAAAATTTAAATAATATGGGTGACTCCCCCCCCCCATGCCCACACCTTCTTTAGAGCTCTAGCCACACTAGCGCACTCTCGTAGCGTAGTAAAGAAACCTGGAGTGAGACGTTGGTGACATCACGGCTTGTAATGCGACATGCAATGTGCGAAAAATTTGAGGCGATGAAAAAAAGTTTTACTTAAAAAAAAAAATTATTTTAGTCCTTTAAACAAAGACAATTTTAAATCGTAAAATATTAGAGATTAGTTTGGTGTTATAATAAAGTTAGATTCCAGTAAATGAGCGTTGTTGTTATTGTTGTACTTATACATTTATTTTAAAATGAGAGATATCAAAGTAAAAGAGAGAGAGTGAGAGAGTCACTTAGATCAGAACCCTTAATGGTGCTGTGCATTAACTTAACAAATTGTGATTAAGAACTCTCCGCCGGTGTGAAACAAGCCTAATGGACCATCACCATCACAACCTACCCAGCTATACTCCTTCACTCGCTTGGCACTCTCTTTAATCAACCAACACCTTGGCAAAACTTGACTTCTCTTTTCCAAACCAATTCTTGAAATAGACAATTTTGAAGAGAGAGAGAAGGGAAGAATCACTTAATACTTATGAGTAAAGACCGGACAAAAAAAGTATAAAAATATGGAAAAAAATCTGGTGTGACTGGTGCACAGCACACAACTTTCTCTTACCTTCGGTAATCGAAAGTTGTGTTCTGTGCTTGTCACACCAGATTTTTTGTGTCGACATGTATTTAGTTTCCGACAGTACGGTATATTCGATTTTCAAGATGTAAAATTTACATCCATTTCTCCTATCTTTTCTATAGGGTACAATAGTAAAGTGGTCTTCAGAAGATTTCAATGGCAAAATGAGAATATACATTTTAAAGAGCATCTAAAAAATAATTGATTTATGAATTTTAAACGAAATCGTTGAGGCGAATTTTGAGAAAATCGAAAAAAACTGAAAAATTGCATCAGTAAAGTACTACTACTCTTTGGCCGATTTTGTTCAAAAGCTTCGTGCCACGTCCCAGGAGGGTGCCTAATTTAAATATAAAATTTCAACCTCCTAGCTCTTTTCATTCTTGAGATATTTTGTTCACAGGCAGACACACAGACACACACACACACACACAAACAGACCATGTCGCGAAAAACTTCTACTCAAACCAATGGCAGATACAAAAAGGTGGGGGGGGAGATTAAGGAGGTAATTAACTTTAATATAATATAGTATAATATTTGGAAGGAAAGATAAAAAATAAAAAATAAATCTCCTCTTATTTTTAGTTATCTTTGGAATTTGTTTGATTTTAGTAAATATCCAGTTAAATATTATTTTATCATTTCAATAGCAACGATTTAATGGACCTTCCAACTTCTCAATGACCTCTTCTACTCTAAAATTCGCATTTACGACCTTTTGCCATAATTAATAAATTTCTAATGCTTCCTCTCTCTCTCTCTCCACTATTCTGATGTAATAATTAATTTCTCTGTTTGTAAATATTTGCAGATAAAATACAAATACAAAAGTTTTTGGTTGTGCAAATAAAATTCCAAACATCTCTGTCTATTTCACTCCCCTCACTCCCTCCCTCTCTCTTTCTAACTCTTAACTTTCGAATTAAAGTTGTATATCTACAGTTGTTGTTTATCTCTTTTATGGTTTGGAAAGAGGGATAGGGAGAAAGTAACTTATTACTAACTATTTAACTTATAAGGGAAATTAACAATTTCTTCTAATATGTAAAGATAGCTATTAAATAAACTATGAGTGTCAAATAAAATTCAACTCGCGAGCTGTTTTCCATTCCATACGAGTGTTCAGTATTTCAATATTAATAGGAACGCAGCCCTACCCCTCTAAAAATGCTTAACTCCTAATTATGAATCGACCGAATATTCGGTTTCGGTTACGGTTTCGGCCGTGGTTTCGGTTTCGGCCAAAAACTAGCCGAACCTTTCGGCCGGCCGAAACCTGAGTTTGAAAAGATGGGATGAGACTCGCACACAAAAAAACAAAGGCAAGGGGGCGGAAAAAATGTAGTCTCCCTAAAAAAAAGGTAAAATGATTTTCAGGGGAGGAGAAAAAAATTTTCGGCAGGGCGGAAAAAATTAAAAAAAAAAAATCTGGTGTGACTGGCGCACAGCACACAACTTTCTCTTACCTTCGGTAATCGAAAGTTGTGTACTGTGCTTGTCACACCAGATTTTTTGTGTCGACATGTATTTAGTTTCCGACAGTATGGTACATTCGATTTTCAAGATGTAAAATTTATAAGTATGGCAAAATATTTATATTTTGTTACTATGGCAACCATTTCTCCTATCTTTTCTATGGAGTACAAGAGTAAAGTGGTCTTCAGAAGATTTCAATCACAAAATGAGAATATACATTTTATTGAGAATCTAAAAAATAATTGATTTTTGAATTAAAAAAAAAATCGTTGGAGCGAATTTTGAGAAAATCGAAAAAAACTGAAAAAGTGCATCAGTAAAGTACTAGTACTGTTTGGTCGATTTTGTTCAAAAGCTTCGTGTCACGTCCCATGGGGGTGCCTAACTTAAATATAAAACTTCAACCTCCTAGCTCTTTTCGTTCTTGAGATATTTTGTTCACAGACACACAGACACACACACAGACACACAGACACACAGACAGACCATGTCGCGAAAACCACGTTTTTGGATTCAGGGGACCTCAAAACGTAAAGATCCATCAAAATCTCGACATCGAATTTTTGACATGAATCCAATACTTTCTCTCTCTATATATTAACATATATATAGAGGTAAGAGAAAGTAAAAAGGTAAAATGATATGAATTTTGTATAGGAAATACTAGTTTCGGTTTCGGCCGAAACTAAGATTGAGGCCTTATATTTGGTCAGGGGGTGCCTAACTTAAATATACAATTTCAACCTCCTAGCTCTTTTCATTCTTGAGATATTTTGTTCACAGACACACAGACAGACCATGTCGCGAAAACCACTTTTTTGGATTCAGGGGACCTCAAAACGTGTATATCCATCAAAATCTCGACATCGAATTTTTGACATGAATTCAATATTCAAGATGATAAGGAATAAATCCCAAAGAAGAATGCAGCCAAATTTATTTCATTTAATTTTAATAAAAATTCTTAATCACTTGCTGACGTTTCGGTTCGGGTTTGAACCTTCATCGGAGCTACAAACATGGAAAATAATACAAAAGATGTTTTTAAAATTAAATGAAATAAATTTGGCTGCATTCTTCTTTGGGATTTATTCCTTATCATCTTGAACATAATACTACAGCTATAACAAATTTTCAATCACATGAATTCAATACTTTCTCTCTATATATATATTAACATATATAAAGAGGTAAGAGAAAGTAAAAATTTATCAATTAAAAATAAACTTCTTCACTTGTATAACATTTTCTATTCAATATTAAGAAATTTTTATTATAAAATATATTTTACTTATTTATTTTAAGGGGGGAGGGTGGTCGGCTTACCCCGAAAAAATTTGCTCGTTACAACCCCGGTAACAGTACTTGGAATAATGTTTCTATGATTTTAAACGCGCAAAACTGAATCGTTAATTTCAGATTGGTAGATCTATATATTATTAACTTAGAAGGCTACCGAATCTTTTTAAATTTATTTAATTCTTTCTTTCCATGAACATATTTTTGCTACAATTAATATACTCTCTGTCGGTTGTTCCGGTGGACCAAGTAGATAATCTTGGTAGCAATGTTTGTTAAAGGGCACGTTGGTTTATCAACGCCAGGGGGACATACAGGATGAGAGTATCCTCCAGTCTAGGAGGAGGAAAGAGATTCAATGGCGAGCATCCTCTCGGAAAGGACCTGATAACAGACATCTATCACCACAGGGTGTGTGTTAAATACCCCGACATCATTAATCATCCCCAAGCATGACAACTCCCGGGCTCTTTTCTTTTCTTATACATTCAGAAATATACTTTTATTTCATCCCTTATCTATTTATATAATGGTAAAGTGATTAATTTGCTGAAATTATTAATTAGAGAGTTAGATTCCAGTTTGTCGGGGTTTCAAACTCGACAGTTATTTTTTTTTAAACGTCCTTTTGATATAAAGTTAAATATTAATAAACTTGATGTGTTTAGTTGGAGTTTTTCTGGCAATGTTATTAATTATATTTTAATAAAAATAAATATAAAATTTAGGAATTTTTATTTTAATATCAAATCATATTTGGGCACAGTTTAGAGCAGGGATCGGCAACCGGAGGTCCGTGACGTAATTTTAATGGTCCGCAAATGAATTTAGATTAGGCCCTAAGTTTATTTAATACAATTTTTAAGTAAAAAATAAATTTTGTTAAAAATTTATTTGTCACTCCTGTGCATCTACTATATAAATTAATTTAAGACAAATTTCTTATTGT